>ML797725.1:15989-31359 GCA_009831015.1 Picea engelmannii | reverse complement strand
TGTAAAGGGGTTTGCACAAAAGAAAGGTATAGATTTTGATGAAATATTTTCTCCTGTTGTTAAAATGACTTCAATTAGAACTATTTTAAGTCTTGTGGTAGTAGAATATCTCCCCTTCTTCTCTGTGATATCTAACGACTCACGGGATGTCGTGAATCCTCCTCAGAGAACCCCGTCTGTTCGTTCCTCCTTTGAGAAATCTGCGAAATGACCAAGTGTTTTACCGATCCCCGAATCTCGACTAACCAAAACTCTGACACACGTGCAAGTTGACTATTCAACTCCTTCACTCCATCGGCCTTTCGGAGTTCGCGATATCGTGAATCCTGATGCGATTTTTTTCGAGACTTTACTTTCCCCGAATCCCCGAAATATCGCGATTCCTGTTGAAATTGTTTCAGGACTTCTCGCCGCGAAACCCCGATATGGGATTCCACGTGTAGATCCTATGACCCTTATGGATTGGATCAAGGTCAAATCTAGATGAAACCTGGGTCTAAAATCCCCAACGTTAAGAAGGAAGCACGCAAGTGTGAAATGATGCCAACAAATGGTTTTGTTGTTGGGACGTGAAAGTCTTGTAGGGAATGATGAAGGCAAGAGATGAGGTGGTATCCATCCCTGGAGGAAATTCAAGACTAGCTAACTGCAAAAGAGTATGAGTTCTCCTCATGAGAAACTCGGGGGATGAGAGTGAATGTGAAGAAATGGAAAGATAAATATATTTATACGGATATGCATGAGAAGTTCTTTGCTAAATTCCCCTATTTGTTGTATGAATGGATGAAAAGGAAAAATTCTACCAATTCTACTGTATGTCCTTTAGAACCAGTGGTTTGGGATCAAGCCATGCTTGATAGATTAAAGGTGTTGGACAATAAGTGGACCCGGACTATTGAATTTTGGTTTTCTCGAGTAAAAGAGGGATATAATATTGAATTTGTTGTGGAATACACTGATTTTTTCAGCGAGGTTGAAAGAAAGTTCGTGGAAGGTCCGAGGAAAAATTATGCTAGAAGAGATTCCACTCTAGATAAAGATGTTGTTCATGGAGAAAGGGATGATGCGGATAGAGATCGACATAATGGATGAGTCCCTTAGCGTTGTTGGGGGGTAGCAAAGATGGGGTAAATTAGAGAGGATATGGATCCATTAAGGAGGATCTAGAAATTGTTGAGATGAGATGAAAAATCAAATGGACCCAAAAGAGTAGAGGACATAGAGAGAGATGAGAGATATGAAAGAAGAGTTGATATAAGAAGGAAAGTGGAGCATAGAAGTGGAAAATAGATAG
Source organism: Picea engelmannii (assembly GCA_009831015.1). Lineage (NCBI taxonomy): Eukaryota > Viridiplantae > Streptophyta > Pinopsida > Pinales > Pinaceae > Picea > Picea engelmannii. The sequence continues at coordinate 30,065 of ML797725.1, read as the reverse complement.
CAATGGGCATACGATGAAGGGTCAAGCCTGAGATGAAGAGAAAAGAGACTGCACCAAGAGGAAGTGTGGAAGAATGTGCTATGCTAGAGTGGAGCACAAGCACAGATAGGCCCATGAAGAGGCACAATGTCTAGAGTAGGGTGTCTAGTGGGGATACCAATAGTAGTAGTAGTGGTACCATGGGCCCGAGTGATAAATTCTTAACCCCTTTGGTGTTGTGGAGTGCTACAACCTTGGAAGAAGATGAGGCATAAAGCATAGGTGCAGGGGAAAGGAATGAAGATGGAGGATCCCCTAGTGGTGGGGGAGAAGAATTGACAATTGTAGATTGTGTTGCACAGTTGCAAGTAAGAAAATCTTTGGGTCCCCTCACAAGAAATTTAAGAAGGAGATGGAATTAGCCCCCTTTGCACCATCCCCCTTGCATGCTTGTAATCAAGAAGAAAGAACAACATATAGTGAAGCTATTAGAGTAGGAGAAAGAGTACAAGAATATAGAAGAGAAGAGACAAGTGAAGAATAAGGTGAATCCAATGCCACTTCACCAAAGGAGTATCAGTAGCAAGGAGTTTAAAAACAAATAGTCAGATCAGAGGAGTTGGTTTGAGATTGATGATGGAGAATCATGATAGCACCCTAGAGCTATCTATGTTCCACGAAGAATGTAAATATGATGCAGAAAAACATTATTCCATGTGTGAAGCAATATGGTTCGTGAAGAGGATCATAGATGACGCAACAAAGATATCGCAGTTGGAAACCATGTTTAGGGAGAGAGCCTTGACTTGGTACATGAAGTACAAGGCCAATACTAGCGGGACATGAGAGGTCTCTGATGGAGATCAAGAGGGATTTATTGAAGGAATTTCAAAAGCCCAAATTTGAATCTCAGTATATTACTGAGATCAAGGAGATTAAGCAACAACAAGGAAAAACAATGTGGGATTATGACCAATGGTTCAAGATTTTATTGGATAGGATAACGTTCCAAATACAGGATGTGCAACATAAAGAGTGGTTTATTAAGAGGTTGCTTCCCCATATCTGATTCCCTCTCACCCAACAGAAGTTGGCGACTCAAGCGGAGGTGGTAGAAATTGAAATGCACCTAGAAGCTATGTGAGGAGGGGCAGAGATGTCAGTGGGATTGGCGTAGGTGCAGTCATAACTGGACAACCTGACGATGCAGTTGCAAGATATGGCAAAGAGGAAATTCATCTACTAGCACGTTTGGTATACCACATGTTGTGCTGAGGGGAATCCCAAGGATGAGTTCCCTATACTTTTGAATTATGTGGCGATGGGTGCACCAAGTCCATTCCCAGCTAGACAGACAAAATAGTATGATATATTTCGATAGTGGGTACATGTACCACCCCATTTCCCAAATTTGAAAAAGTATCAAAAGACGCATCATAATCCATTCTATGAGTTCTATTAATATGTGGGACATGATTTCAATAACTGTTGGTCACTACAACTGATGTAAGACAATACCCATGATACATTCCAAGTACATGAAGAACAAAAGGGTGGTGATCATGGCAGTGATGAAAGAGGCATATACCAAGGAGGTCCCATAAGTGGATATGGGCACGGTCGCAGCCATGGATATGGTGAAGGGGGAGGTAGACCCCCCACTTGTTTCAATTATGGAGAAATTGGTCATGTATCAATTTGTTGTACCAAACCACGCGTTCATTTTTCATACTACTACAATCCTGAACATGTCATAGAGTATTTTCTCAACTTAGTGAATATGTGGGAATAAAATAAGATGCATTGAAATATGGTGCATGTGGATCCATGCAAAAATAAGAAGAAATATGAAGAAGGCGATGTTTGGGTGGTAACCTATGGAGGAGAAAAAACATGAAAGGAATTTGAGCATGGTGAGAGCTCAAATCAAAAGCTGGAGGGGAATATCAGAAAGGAAAAACAACCCCCTCCTAATTTTAATGCTTCCCAACAAAAAAAATTCTTGCATGACACACATATAGCTATTGAAGAAGAAATAACACATGAAGAGTTGCAATGCGCAACACAAAGATCACTCGAGGAGGCTCAAATCTATGAATAAGTGCAAAGGGCAACGCAAAGGTCACTACAGGAGGCCCAAATTCAGGAATAAGTGCAATGGGCGACACATAGGTCGCTAGAAGAGGATTGCACCCGGGAAGAGCTGCAGTGCGTGACACAAATATTGCTGGAAGAATCTCATATGCATGAGGAGTTGCAACGTGTGATGAAAAGGTCAATGGAAGAAACGGGCAAGCAAGAAGAGTTGTGACACACTGAGCAAAGAGAAATTGAGGAGAATCATATTGAAGAGTTGAAGTGAGTAGCACGCAAAGAAGCATTGCACGACTTAGGTCGCGAAACCAACACAAAGGATCAAGTAAGTAATTTATCACGTTTTTGTTTGAGATTGTCGAATGATCTTGATGCTGTGAAGAAGTTGACGCAAATGCTAGCCACTTCTATGGGGAAGGAGATGACAGGGAGGACTATATCAAGTCCCCTACCAGAAAGAGATATGTGCCAATTTAGTAAGAAAAAATGAATGGGGTGAAAATTCAATATTACTATGGATGTTTGTGGATATGACATGGATGGAGTCATGTTGGATTTGGGTTTCAACATGAATATTTTTCCGAATAAGTCATGGGAGGTGATGGGTAAACCAAAATTGGTTTTTTCGACCATCCAAATTTGGTTGGAAAACCAATACAATATCTACCCCATAGGTTGACTGAAGAAAGTAGAAGTGAATATAGAAGGGGTGAAGACAAAGGATGAATTTGAGGTCATAGATATTATGGATGACTCTAACCCATACCCCGCATTGCTTGGCATCGAATGGGCCTTCGACAATAATGTTGTGTTGAATTTGAAGAAGAGGCAGATGTCCTTCGAGACTCATACCCTACGCGTGGTCGCACCTCTGGATCCGTATGAAGGAGATAGATACAATGAGCTAGTGGATGAGGATGCATAGAGCTCAGATATTAAAAACATCTATAATATCACTAGGCACAGGGAGGATTACATCAACCCTACCACAAATGAATAATTAAGCTAGAGAAGTGTTAAGTCTTATGACACAGATTCTGAATATGTCATGGATAGGTGTAAAAACAAGTTGTATGAAGTCTCCACTTGCAGATGTGGAAGGATAATGAAAGAAATTCATTGGATAGGATTTGAGCGATGCGATGCCCCATGGTTTGATGGGATAGGGCCTGTAAATACATTCCTTGTACATATGGAAAAGGTCGTCCCTATGGAATAGAGGATTCATGCCATGGATGCAGTGGTCTGAGGGAGACATGTGTAGTGGTGGGAGACACATCGAGTGAATATTCAGAGTTGGGAACATGTAGCTGAGTTGATAAAGGTTCGGTTCCATCCCATTGTCGATTTCAAACTGGATAACCGGTACAAGGGTACTGAGGATCCCCAAGAACACATTTATTTTTGTTAGCAACGTTGGACTTCTAGGAGTATCCCTCAATCCCAATGGGTCCATCGGTTCATCCACACTATGGATATGGTCCCTAGAAGTTGGTACATTCAAGAGAAGCTCAAGAGATAAATGGTTGAATGGAGCCATATGAGCTCTCTATTTTGTTTAAAATTCAGCTTCACAACAAAATATTCGACTCAAAGAGAGGATATCCTCTAGATTAAATATTTTATTTCTCATTAGAACCAAAGGATATTACACCCAGGGTGGTTTGCTCATATCATTAGCAGGTGGAAAAACTAAAAGAGGAAGTACATTGTTGGAAGATCGATGTTGATAATGTTGATGACGATAACCCACATGACATCTAGATGAGGGTAGGGTGGAATAGGTGGTCTCACCAAACTATAATGGCTCCATTAAAACCAAGAAACATAATATTGGCACTGAGGAAGCACCCAACATGGCCACCATTGGATATTATTGGGATAAGGAGATATTCACTCAAGTTGTTGACCTCCTCAAGGAATATGAGGACTTGTTTCCCCGATTTTGTTTTGAAATGAAAGGTATTGTAGGATTGTTGGGGGCCATGAAGATTCATCTCAAACTGAATGCCAAACTGGTCAAGAGAAGGCCTTATCGATTAAATCCCAAATATAAATAAAAAGGTGTGTAAAAAATTGGATTAGATGTTGGATGTTGGGATCATTGTCTCTATGAAGGACTCTGACTAGATTAGTCCTATGGTTGTGTAACCAAAAAATACCGGTGACATTCAAATCTATGTATATCTGAGAAGTATAAACACACCCTATATCCACAAACCTTTGCCTACACCTTTCACAAATGAGGTGTTGGAAAATGTTAGTGGTAAGGAAGCCTACTCTTTTAGAGATGTCTTTTCAAGGTATCATCAGGTTCGAATCACAGAGGAGGATCAAGCCAAAACCACCTTTATAATAGAATGGGGGTCCTTTGCATACACGGTAATTCCCTTTGGCTTAAAGAATGCCCCCATAATATTTTTTCGGATAGTGATCGTATCCTTCAAGGAATTCATCCACAAATTTATTGAAGTTTACTTGGATGAATGGACCATGTTAAATTTGTTGAAAGAACACATGGAATCCCTTCGATTGATGTTGGATCAACTCTGCTAGCTCCATATTTCATTGAATTTGAAGAAATGCATCTTTTGTACACCCTTTGGCACATTGTTGGGCCACGCCGTGTGCAAGGATGGAATGCTGGTGGATCAAGATAATATTGTATTCATCTTGGATATGGTGCCCCCCACTTCGGTCTAGGATATGCATGCCACATTGGGTTATACATGATATTACCAAGGATTCATTCATAATTATTCCTAGATTGATGACCCATTGGAAAAACTGTTGCACAAAGATACTAAGTATATTTGGACACTAGAATTCTAGGAAGCCTTGGATACTCTAAAAGAGAAGCTTGTCATTGCACCAATTTTGGTTTTTATTGACTGGTCTAAGCTCTTTCATGTCCATGTAGATGCTTCATCCATAGTGTTGGGCGTAATTCTCGTGCAGTCGGGCGAAGGCAATATTGACCATCCAATATATTTTACCAGTTGCAAGTTGTCCGATGAAAAAAAAACTTATACTACAACAGAGCGTGAGGGCCTCACCATGGTATATGCACTACAGAAGTTTCACCATTACTTGCTGGGGAATACTTTCAAATTATTTTCATATCACTCTGCACTCAAATATTTGGTCAACTGTAACAACCCCTGATACCACTTTGTAACATCCATAGCTTTTCTCAACAACCATGTCACACCAAATTTTGAAATCTGATACCACTTTGTAACACATCCAACCTCCTATTTGAGTTATGTTACTACATTGTAAAGTCTCCACTACTGCAACTTAGTAATTGATTCTTTGATATCAATTCTTTCTCCTGCAAAATCAATTCATTGAAATCAACAATGCACACAACTGGCCTTGTGCTATGCACAACTAAGTTTTCCTAGTGCATGCAAACTGATCTCAAACTGCACACAACCACTATGTCTTAGCAATTCTTCATGCTCAACCATCATTGTGTCAGCCATGTCGACTATCCCTCAACATGCATGACATTTCTATCTTCGTGCTAGAACCTATATGATTACTGCTGAAGTTACTTAACAAGATAGCAACTAAAACAGAGGATTAAACTCATAATACAACTACACACACAACCATTCCTATGTTGCACACGGTGTTTGTCCCATTTGGATGCGTGAACTGATTTCTCTATGTGTGCAATGATTCAGGCCTTGCCTCAGAATCCCATGACCTTTATCATGGAATTATCTAACATGAAACACTTAATAGCTATCATGCTCTACATCTACAACAGTTATGCAGAACTAACATTACATGCACAACCTAACATAATTATGTACCAGTTCCATAAACATATATAGCATAATCATTCACATGTTAAACAATATATAAACACCTATAAACCGTCATGGCCCATGCCTTGCATATGAAACAAACATGCATTTCTATAACATATATAATCCATGCACATATATATGTGTGTGTGTGTGTGTGTGTGTGTGTGTGTGTACAACTGCAACACATAATATATTTAACATGTATATGCACATTACTCAGAGAATAATACACATAAGAATATACTTATATTTAACATGTATATGCACATTACTTAGAGAATAATACACATAAGAAGATACTTATCTTTTGTTGTAATCCACCAACTGTGCGCAGACCTTAGACGTTCCTCCCAACCATAGACTTTGCTTCTCATAAACTCAGTAGAAGGTCACCCTCGGGATGGGGATAAAACACCACCTGGGAAAAAGATTCCTAAGACAATTTAGGGTCTATCAAGAGTCAAATCGCTTAGAAAAAGGTCCCTCATTCCCCCACATGCCCGTCCCACCACAGAAAGTGTGCCCCCTCTCTTCCCATTAGTCTTTTGACTGCCCCACTTCCCTTCCAGGTCTTCAACACCATGCCGAATAGGAAGTCTCAGATCCTTGTAGCTGCAACTGGACACATTGGAAAATCAATTCCCAATAGTTCTCTTGTCCGGAGAGAATGTTCACAGGCCTAAAAACCCGCTTCTTCGACAAACACGGGCCTGGAAACCTGATTCTTCATCAAACATGGGACTGACAACCCTCTTCTTCAATAGCACATGGGCCTGACAATTTTCCTCTTCAACAACACACATGATTGACAACCCACCTCTTCAATAGCGCACAAGACTTCCCAAACACAGGGTCATTTGATGGAAACAAGTTACAACAAGATACATATGACTCCTAGAGGAAAGTTGGTCTGCCTCCTGAAGGAATGAGTGAATCCCCTGAAATACACTAAGGCCCAACAATATATTTGCATGATTATAATTGGACACTTGTCACCTTAAGATATCACTTAACTCCACTTAGTGACCCATTCCCATTCCTTAGGAACTTAGGATAAATACATATCCCATAATTATATTTTTTGAAATATTATCAAAATATTCCCTTTAAGCTTCACACACCTTTCCCATTCTAGTGGATTTTAGCCCCCCATATCTTTTCTTTTGATTGGTCTACACACAGTGATATGTTTTTAACATTATCTGAGTGCAATTACATCTTACAAAAATAGGTGCACTGGCCTTTGTTGGAATTTAGGCTCCCTAGCCTAATAACCACACAGGCACTCTGGCCTCAATATACATATATACAAAGGCTCTTGAGCCCCAAAAATATCGTGGCTACAAACATGGTCCAATGTGCACTTTGAAGTGTTCCTCACACACTTACGCAGGTGCACACAAATATATGAAATGGGTGCACAATCTTCCCTTGGTTCACATGTACAAAAATCCTCATACATTTACTCAGGTGCACGTAAAGTTATGAAAAAACGTGCACTCTTCCCTTGGTTCACGCACACTAACCATACATAAAACTTGTGCACCCATGACTCACCAGCCTAATATGTACATTTACATTTACATTACAATTGTGGTTCAGCCTAGGGGTATTACATTCCCCTCCCCCTAATTTATGCATTGTCCTCAGTGCATTATGTGCAATCAAAACTTCAAAAGTCTTCAAAAAGATATGGGTACTCTGTGTGCATAGCATCCTCTTGCTCCCAAGTTTCATCCTTATGACCATAACAGGTCCACTGGACCTTTAATAGTCCTATTGCTTGATTCCAGAGTAGCTTGAATTTCTGGTCCAATATGCACACCGACTGAACTCAAAAGTTTCCTTCTTCCTCCACCTGAATCAGATTCCAATCAATTACATGATCAGCATTAGGCACATACTTTTTAAGTAAATATACATGAAACACATTATGAATGCATATGGATACAGGAATTTCAATCATGTATGCAATAGGTCCAATCCTCTCCAGGATTTCAAATGACCCACAATAACGTGCTTCTAGCTTTGAAAAAATTTCCAACTTAAGTGATCTCTTCCTATATCTCACTTTCAAAAACACATGGTCACCCACTTTAAATACTTTGTGAGTTCTGCATTTATCTTCATAACTTTTCTTCCTGTCTTGGTCACCCTTTAAATTCTATTTTGTTTTCACCGGGTGCTCTTCCATTTCCCTAAGTAAATTTGGACCAACTATTACTCTATCTGATGGGTTGTCCCAACTCACTGATGTGTTGCACCTTATTCCATAAAGTGCCTCAAATGGGCTCATCTTTAGAGATGATTGATACCCATTGTTATAAGAAAACTCAACCAAATATAAATGTTTTTTCCATTGTGTCAGTTTTTCCATCACATACATTCTTAGCATATCTTCTATCACTTGATTTTCCCTTTCTGTTTTCCCATTTGACTCTAGATGGTAGGCTATGATAAAATTCATATTTTTCCCAAATCCTTTAAATAATACTTTCCAAAAATTTGATGTGAACTTGGGATCTCTGTCAAACACAATTGTCTTAGGTACACCATGCAATTTAGCAATTTCCCTCATATAAATATCAACAATGTTAACTTCCTTGTGCATGAGTTTTATTGGAATAAAGTGGGAAACTTTAGTAAGCTTATCGACCACTACCATGATAGAATCATGTTTCTTGGTAGTTCTGTGCAGCTTCGTGATAAAATTCATTGTGACAACTTCACATTTCCACTCAGGAATGGGTAATGGTTGTAGCAATCTAGCTGGGTGTATGTGCTCAACCTTGACTTTTTGACATTCCAAACACCTGGAAATAAAATCAACCACTTCTTTCTTCATACCTGGCCAATAGTGTTGCTTCTTGACACCTGCAATTATCTTTTGGTAGCATGGGTTCCCAACATAAGGTACATTGTGCATTTCTTTTAATATCATATTTTCAACTTCTGAGAATCGAGTACATAAACTTTTCCCATTTACATGAGTATTCCATTCTCTTTTAACTCAAAATCTTCAATTTTCTGCTACAAAATACCTTGTTGTAGCTTTGTCTTTATTTACACATAGTGTTGATCTAATTTTTCATCCTCTAGCATTATGTCTTTCAAATATGATTTTCAAATTCTAATGGTTGTAACATGCATCTCATGCACTCTCTTGTTGAGTGCATTATCCACCTTGTTCTCTTTACCCTTGATATAATTTATATCAAAGTCATATTCACTGAGGAATTCTAACCACCTGCTTTGCATGGCATTTAGAATTGGTTGTCCAAACAAATATTTCAGACCACTGTGGTTTTTGTCCTCAACTCAAATTTTATTCCCATGAGGTAGTGCCTCCAAATTTTAAGGGCATGTACTATGGCTGCCAATTATAAATCATGAGTAACATAATGCCTTCCATGCTCTTTAGTTTTATTAATTTTTAGCACACCACATTCCCATTCTAACTAAGGACTCCACCAATCCCTTCCTTGCATGCATTAGTGCACACAACAAAGTCTTCATTAGGATCAACAATTATCAAAATTGGCGTACTTGTCAAAAAAATCTTCAAGTGTTGGAAACTCCTTTTACAATCAGAGGTCCACTCAAATATCACACCTTTATTTTGCAAATATGTTATTGGGTGTGCAATCTTTGAGAATACTTCAATAAACCTTCTGTAGTACCCTGCAAGTCCCATGAAATATCTCATCTCTGTGACATTTCTTGGTGTTGGCCTTCCTTCAATGGATTTTATCTTCTTCGGGTCCACTTCTATCCCTTCCTCTGAAATGATATTACCCAAGTAATGGATCTACCTCTGGTAGAATGAGCACTTGCTCAACTTTTCATACAACCAATGTTCTCTTAATACTTGCAACACCATCCTCAAGAACTTCTCATGTTCTTCTTCAGACTTTGAGTAAAGAAGTATGTCATCCAAAAGTATAATGACAAACTTATCTAATTATTCACTGAAAATACCATTCATTAAACACATGAAAACAACAGGTGCATTTGACAACCCAAATGGCACTACTGTAAACTCATAATGGACATACCGCATCTTGAAGGTTGTCTTGTTGATGTCTTCCTTTTTAATTATTACCTGATGATAACCTAATCTGAGGTCAATATTAGAGAATATTTTTTCATCATTCAGTTGGTCAAAGAGATCATTTGTTCTTGGTAAAGGATACTTGTTCTTCACTGTTACCTTATTCAACTACCTGAAGTCAATGCAAAGTCTCAACGCTCCATCCTTTTCCTTCACAAATAATACTGGGGCACCCCAAGGTGACACACTTGGGCATATATATCCATTCTTTAGAAGCTCTTCAAGTTGCATTTTCAATTCTTTCAGTTCAGGTGTACTCATCCTATAAGGAGTCTTGGATACTGGAGATGCCCCAAGAATTAGATTTATAGAGAAATCAATATCTCTCTTGGGTGGCAACACCGACATTTCTCTAAAAACATCTTCAAACTCCTTTAGGACTGAATAATCTTCAATATTTGGCACTTTATCCTTAGGTGCCTCCTCCATATGCACTACAAATACTTGACATCCTTTCCTGAAGCTTTTCTTCAACTGCAAGGCTGAAACATCTCAAGTAGTTACAACCCTTGGAATACCCTGAATTGTTTTCAAGTTCCCTTCTTCATCCAAGCAAGTAAAAGCCTTATTATAACAATCTAGGACAACATGAGGCATGTCCAACCAATCCATACCAATTAGGCAATCATATGATCCCAAAGGTATAATATTCAAATATGCTTTTGTGCTTAGTCCATTCATGTCCATTGGACATGTCTTAACCATCTTATTAATTTTCCTTTTTTATCCTGTGGCTAGTTGTACCAACCAAGGTTTCCCAAGCTTTCCTTTTGGAAATTGAAGTCTTTCCACCATCTTAGGATCTAGATAACTATGACTAGCTCCTGAATCAATTAAACTAGAAATGGGTTGGTTGTTGATATTACCTTCCACTTCAATCATATGTGACTGAAACTCAGCTTACTTGTTATCTAGGGCTGCGTAGATCCTAGGTACATTTATGCCCATGTCCTCAATTGTACCAGCTTGCTATACTTTGTGAAAAAAACTCAATTTCTCACCTCTCCGAGGGAAATTTCTATATATATGGTCTCCCTCACAACCCCAACACTTCATTGGATGTTGTCTTAGTATTTTCCCCATTGCCTCTATCATTCTAGGCTCCTTGTGAGTTGGATGTCCTATTTCTAATGAATGGTGGCTTGGTCCCCTTCTTCCTCTGCTCCATATTTCCTTTCTTCTTATCTTCCCAAGTCTTTTGGTAAGTGGGTCTTTTTCTATGCTGATCATAGAGACACTTGGATCTCCTTATAGTTTCCTCCATTGCCTTGGGATCATCATATTGTATCTTATCACTGATAAATGATGGCAGACCACTCAAGTACCTCTGAATATTAATATGTTCATCATTGATGAAAACAACATTCTTTAGTATCTCTAAAAATATCCTCTCATACTTTGCATCTATGGTCATACTTCCAAGCTTGAGTTCAAAGAACTCCATTTTCCTATCATAGTAATGTTTGGTTAAGTATTTATTTTGAAAATACCTCTTGAACTCCCTCCAAGTAACCTTTCTCTCATTAATGTGTTATACTTGCATGAACTGGTCCCACCACATCGATGCTTTTCCCTTGAGCTGGTAGATGTCGATTCTCCCTTCTACCCGTGAAGAGTAATTATGTAACTGAAAGTACTTACTCATTCCTAGTAGCCAAGTATCTACATCCTCATCCTTCTTGTGCTCACCTTCAAAAGTAGGAGGCTTAATCTTATTCATTTCTCCTTGTAGCTCATCCACCAAAGATCTCCTCTTATGCTTCCTGACAGGAGATGGGATTGAACTATTGCGTGCTCTCCCAGCTGAATGTCTTGGAAAGTGATGGTGATTCCTATCAAAACTTCTTGTTTTTCTTCTCTCATCATGAGACCTGTATCTCCTTGATTTTCTTGACTCAGTCTCCTTATCCATATTTTTCTCAATTCTATCCAAGCTTTGTAGCAACTTGATGTTGAATCCATCTTGTTCCTCCTTGGATTTCATAAGTCTATCATTATCGGTTTTATAACTTTGGACGTCCTTTTGAAAACTTTTTATGGTATTCACCAAATTCATGATTTCTTCCTTGTCTTCTCCATTTCCATTTGAATCTGTACCCTCATCACCTATTTTTTCATACATCCTTCTGACCTCATCTTCATGGTTGTAGGTTATTTTTGCATCTTCCATGCTTCTGATCTATGTGTTGATTCTATACTGATCAAATTGATGTTAACTCTGCAAAATATGTAGGCAACAAGATTTTTCAGACTAAATAATTTATGAGAACCATAAATACTATTCACATTCTATTCTATAAGTGTATCGAAATCATTTCTTCTGATTCTTGGTGAATTTAACAGCCTAATTCAAAATTTTGGGTGAATATTTGGACTCCTCTGTCTAGGAATTTTCCTCCTCTTTTCTCTCCTTTTCTTTCTTTCAAAGCTCACGTGTATAACAATTATGTGTTATACACCCATATCCATCATGCGTGCATGCTCTATAAATGCAATACCAAGTGCACATACAACTCACTGGTATTCAGTGTGCATAACTTTTATATCGGGAACTACTATTTAGCATGCTCAACTTTTGGGTTCCACACATTATTATCTAGTGCACACAAATTTTGTGTCACACACCAATATTCCACACAAATTACAACTTTTCTCTATGCTGCACCAACATTCACCGTGCACCCTCTTGTGCCCAATACTCAATGCACATCTCCAATTCTGATCCAAGCAGAGCCAATATTCCATGCGCACACACTACACACCAACATGATGCATGCACCAATAATTCTACTCAATGCAGTGCTCATATTCAATGCGTTCTCACGCACATCACTAGTATTCATTGGGCACACACTATTTTATGTACACACCCAACAATTCTACATGGCGTCCATATTCATCGTGCACACAATGCACTCCCATATTACATGTTCTCCACCAATTCTATACCCCACAATTCCAATATTTAGTGCGCACACTCCACACACCGATATCTTCCACGCACCATAAGTCCTACACCACGCAGTGCCAAAATTTAGTACGCACACACTGTACAACAATACTTAGCGCACACAAGTCCTTTCTTCACTCATCTGATTTTTCCATATTTTTAGCTTGTGACCCCACAATCATCATAAAACTTCCTGCCTCACCAAATTCATGTGGATCTCTGGCCCTTACAAGTCCAGTGTTGAACCAAAATATCTAATACCACTTTGTAACATCCCCTGATACCACATTGTAACGTCCCCACTTTTTCTCAACAACCATGTCACACCAAATTTTGAACTTTGATACCACTTTGTAACATATATATCCTCCTAGGCGAGTTCCGTTACTATATTGTAAATTATCCACTACCACAACTTGCTAATTAATGCTCTGATATCAATTATTTCTCCCATGGAAGTAATTCATTGAAATCAACAATGTTCACAACTGGCCTTTTGCTATGCACAACTACATTTTCCTAGTGTGCGCAAATCGGTCTTGAACCATGTGCAACCACTATGTATTAGAAATTATGTGCACTCAAATGTCATTGTGTCGGCCACGTCGACTTCCCCTCAACATGCATGACATTTCTAGCTTTGTGCTAGAACCCATATGATTACTGCTAAAGTTACTTAACAAGATAACAACTAAAAAAACATAATAAACTAATAATACAACTACGGGTGCAAACATTCCTATGCCGCACGCGGGGTATGTCCCATTTGCACATATGGAATGATTTCCCAGTGTGTGCAATGATTAAGGCCTTTCCTATGAATCCCATGATTGTTACCATAAATTTATCTAATAGGAAACACTTAATAGCCACCATGCTCTACATATGCAACAATTATCCATAACTAATATTACATGCACAACCCAACATAATTATGTACTAGTTCCATAAAAAAATATAGCATAATCATTCACATGTTAAACAATATATAAACACATACAAACGATCATGGCCCATGCCTTGCATATGGAACAAACGTGCAGTTCTACAACATATATAATCCAAGCACACACACGCAGACATAAAACTTTAACACATAATATATTTAACATGTATATGCA
>ML797725.1:0-15889 GCA_009831015.1 Picea engelmannii | reverse complement strand
GATGGACTAAGGGAAGTGAAGGGGGCACATTCCTTGGGTCATCCCCAATAAAATAATGCTACAACTCGATGGACTGAAAGTAGTGAAGAGGGTACATTCCTTGGGTTGGGAAGGTATGTGGAAAAGATCTCGTGGAATTTGAGATAGTTGTAGGAGAATGTCAGTGGGTTATGTATATGTTTTGGGGTCAGAGCGCCTATGAATTTATGGTTTTTGGGGCCAGAGTGCCTATGTATTTATATTTAGGATAGAATTTATGTGTGATATTAGGTCGGAGAGTCTCTATGTTGATTAATGGCCAGGGAGCCAAAATTTTAAAATGAATGTACACTGGGTGGTGTTGTGCGCTAAGGACAGTGCAAAAATAATGGGGAAGGGAATGTAACATCCCCATTTTTAATCCGTGCAAATTATAATGTAATTGTATAAATGTGAATTAGGTTGGTGAGCCAATATGTTAGGGCAAATATCATGTATTGATTAATATGGCCGAGAGACAAACTATGTATTATGTACATTGAAATTATTAATAAAATTGGTAATCACTTGCTACAATACGAGAGGGACGAAAACAATGGGGGGGGGGTATGATTCCACAAGAGAGAGGGGTCCAAGGGGGAATTATCCATGGGTTAAATCCAATCCACATTCCTGAAATAATTGTCATTGTGTATAAACCTTCTATTTGTTGTTGAGTGTTCCCAAATCCAATAATTAAACTCATGTAAGAGGGTAGGTGTGATAAGTCACATCCCTTATTTATTGGAGATCATGAGCCTAAGTACAATCATCCTTGGGAGGAGTGTAAGTCAATAAAGAATGGGAGAAGAAGGAAAATTTGTATTGTTGGCATTGTTTCATGCTTGCGTGCGTCCTTCTTAACACTCATGATTTTAGACCCACGGTTCATTTAGAGTTGACCAACACAAACCCCAAAGCATCAGAATATCAATATTCAGCCAACGCTGAATAAGGTCTCACCCAAGACGTAATGAGGACCACAAAGACCATCTGGTCTTATGACAGGGATGAAGGGATAAATACACAGGGATCCATTCAGGATAACATTCATGCACTCCATTAACATCAACTTACTATTGATCAATAAGTAAAACAATACACACACATATCCAAATAACACATGAGTGACACACAATAGATCAAAATTGTTGCAACTTTATTATTCCTTCCATTCCATAGAGCACAGGCATACATTAAGAAAACTATATTCAACAACAACAGAGTCTCATGTCCTCTTTAGATAATTCCCTAGGATTACAAGATAATTCACTATGTGCATCCTTTTAGACCTTAGTCATATAATAGACTCAGACTTATATTGAGAAGCATTATAGCACTACAAAGGATCAGAGTGAGCTCGACACACAACAAACAACTCAATGAATCCTCTAAACTCTCTAACTCTATTTCTGATGTCGTTGCTTCCTTTTATATCTTTCTTTTCTCAAGAGCTCTATCTCTTTCTGATCTGCTCCACTCACTCTACCGACAAACTACCTTGCACGCTTCTGGAACCTACATGTAGTCCATGTAGCCTTATGAAATCAAGGAAATATTAAATTCCTTGCCAACTCATCTTCTGTCAGCTCTACATTCCCTTGTGCTGCTGGAAATAATCATTTGAGAATATTTCTAGATGATTCCTTTTTTAATTATGATGTGCATCTTCTTAATTTCCAACGCAAATAAAAAAACTTGGGTCGTTGCGCACTTGGTAGTCTTCAATCTTGGCACGCAATATCAAAACTTAGTTCATCATGCACTTCTTGTCATTCTCCACACATTATCTTAGTCGCACACAAAATTGGAATGGGCACATACAAAACTTGGAATGAGCGTGCACAAAACTTGGAATGAGCGTGCACAACTTGGTTTGTGTGTGTGTGCAATATTAACCCAAAAATTTAGGTGCCAATAGGCCCCCACCACTATTACTTGGATTTTCCTCGAGCCAACAACTTCGTGTGGTAAAGGAGGAAATTTTGAGTAAGAGAAAATCACCTGACTTGGTGAAGTTGTAACGTTACACTGATCTAGAAAGGTCTTCCCTCATTAACATATTGTTGTGATTATCTTAAGTAATGGAAAATCATCATCAACAACGAACCAAAGAATCAAATCAAGCTATGGTTGCATCTGGGTTTGATTAAGATTAAATCATATATCCAAGATGTGGTTGCAACCTAACATGCATCCTGAATGGAATCAAGTAGGCCCCAAGGGAAGTGATGGTCATGGGATTTAGTTGGAGAGATGCTTGAACCTTTTCCTTTGATAGTGTATATGGTGGTGAATGAGGGATTTGTTTAAAGAACACCATCCAAACACCAATCCCTAAAAACCACTTAGGCCCCATAAAGAGAGATCACCATCCTCTTCTTGTCTTTTTGTTATGATAGGAAAAGATAGAGGGTGGGGAAAAGTGAGTACCCATGGAAAGAGATGAGAGTATGGATCCTAGAAAATAAGAGAGTAGGGTCTCTCCCTATCAACAAAGGTGATGATCCATGGCAACAATTCATCCAGCTTAACACTTAGAGAGATGGTGAATTACCACATATTTGAAAAACAATTTAGGGAAATGTGCAGACTAGTGTGAAACCTTTCTGAAAAATAAGAGGTAGGGCCCTAATCCTAGAAGTTGCTGACAAAATGGAAATCTGCATGAAATTTGAATTGCGTGTTCCCGGGCTTCCTCACTAAATTGGGTGGGACAAAGTGTTGACGGTATGCTAAGCCACACCTAGAACGAGAAGTTGAAAAGAGAACAAGGAAATTTGGATAAGGAGGAGTGAATGGGGGGGGATTTTCATTCAAACAATGGAGGAAGTCACGGGAAGGGGTGGTAGAGAGTGGGGCATGGATAATTACTCCATTGAGAGTATAGGGGAGGGAGTATATATAGAGTGGGGACTAAGCAAACGAGTAAGTTGGGGTGATAGAAATATCCGACAGAGGGGATGACTTAGAGAATAATTAGATAGTGACGGTGAAGCATCACACATGGGGAGATCAAATTTCAGATCTGTCATACTGGTGATGGTTGTTGGGGATTGTGGCGGAATAACTCACCGTGTACATGTGGCATGTGTGAACTTCCCAAATTGGATTTCTTGACCTTTCAATGAACCATATCACCATGAAATTCATGGTTAGGGATAGAACATGTACATATTCCATAACAACGGTCTGATTTGGAAATCTGGGGAATCTGCAAAACTACTAATCTATTAATTCTGCATGTGTAATTGATGTGGATTTTGTGCTATAAAAAAAGATAAATTCTCTCAACTATGAGATATGCTACCTATTGTACATCCTACACTAAACCTACTCTACCAACATTCAAAGTTGATAGAAGGAGTTAAATGATGGTTGACCCCTACGGGTCGTAGTAAACCTTCAACATGTTGCCATTAATAAGTCCCTTGAGAGGTTGTCCTTGCAATGTTTCCATCTTGGAGACACCTACTTCACTGATGTAGACTAACCGAAAAGGACCCAACCAATGCATGTGTAGCTTCCCAGGATGCTCCAAATATTTGTTGTCATATAACAAAACTAAAGATCTAGGTTGGAGGATTTTCTAGTAGATGTTGCAATCATGGAATGTATTATATATTTCCTTTTCAACCACCTGGCTAAACCCCACCAGCATTCGGTCCTCCTCTAGTTCCATGGGTTTTTATAACATGTGTTGAAGGGACTAGTCATCTTTCATCTGGGTTGCTAGGGAAACTCAGAGGATAGGAACAACAAATTCCAGCGCATGACCTCTTATTTTTCATAGACTAATCTAAATGGCATGTACTTTGTCATCATTTTGCATGTTGTTTAATAAGCCCAGAATACTACTGGGATCCGATGATCCCATTCATCACACTGCACATTACAAAATTTGGTTAAAGCATGTTCTAAAATTTTATTAAAAGATTCAACCATATCATTAGCTTGAGGGTGATAGGGAGTGCTCTTCTGGTGATGGATCGGGAACTCCTAAGTGAGATGTTGAATGGTCTCATTTAGAAAATGTGAGCCTTGGTCACTCATCATCACCCTTGGACAACCAAATATGGTAATCACATTCTAAAAAATGAAGTGTGTCGTTGTTTTTGTGGTACAATCTTTTACTGGCATGGATTCGATCCATCTAGTTATATATTCGATCTTGGTAATAGTGTAGCACACTCATGTATGATGCATGGGGGGATTGATGGGACCCACAAAATATATTTCCCATTTGTCGAATGGTTCTAGCATAGTCACAGGAAATAAAGGAATCTCATCTCTCCGACAGGGCTTTCCAATTTGCTGTCATGCATCGCAACATTTACAATAGTCATTGGCATCTGCAAAGAGTGAGGGACACTAGAGCTCCGCGTGCAAAAATTTTCACGTTGTAGCCTTACTTGCATTATGTCCTCCAGAAATAGCTTCATGTGATTCATACAGAATCAATTCATGTTCATTTTCTAATGCAAACCAACACAAGATGCCATCTATGCCAAAATTATACAATTACTCGGTAATCAATTGATAATATACACTGCAGGTTACGAGTTGACAACATTGATCCTGGGTGTACTCTAGTGGAGGTTGTCCTAACATGAGATTTTAGTGATCTCGACCAATTGATCAAGAACTCCTTCAACTTGGAAGAGTTGTGCATATAGGAGTTCGTCATCTAGGATTCGACTACCCTCCCTAGTCTCAATCCAAGACATATGATATGGCCCAAAATTGTACTTACCTAGCTTGACTGCAACTTCAAAATCGAACTCTTGGAAGAGAAACAAACAATGACATATACTTCCACCTAAGAATGGCTTGTTGATGCAATACCCATAGGCCGAACCCCAATTGTAATGTAAATTTAAATGTACATATTAGGCTGGTGAGTCGTGGGCACACAAGTTTTGGGTATAGTTAAGCACACATGAACCAAGGGAAGAGTGCACATTGTTTCATAACTTTACATGCACTTGAGTAAGTGCGTGAGGATTTTTGTGTGCATGAACCAAGGGAAGAGTGTGCACCTGTTTCATATATTTTCATGCACCTAAGTAAGTTCGTGAGGATTGCTTCAAAGTGCACACCAGACCATGTTTATAGCCAAGATATTTTTGGGGCCAGAGAGCCTTTGTATATATGTATATTGACGCCAGAGTGTCTATGTGGTTATTAGGATGGGGATCCTGGATTGTGATAAAGGCAGTGCGCCTATTTTGTAAAATGTAGTTGCACTCAAATATTAATAAAAAAATATCATTGCATGTAGACCAATCAGATGAAAAGAGACAGGGTTCTAAACTCCACTAGAATGGGAAAGGGGTGTGAATCTTAAAGGGGATAATTTAATAATATTTCCAAAAGTATAATTATGGGATATGTATTTATCCTAATTTCACCAAGTGGAGCTAAATGAGCTATTAAGGTGACAAGTGTCTAGTTATAATCATGCAAATATATTGTTGGGCCTTAGTGTATTTTGGGGGACTCACACATTCTTTCAAGAGGTAGACCAAATTTCCTCTGAGAGGCATCTATATCTTATTGTAACTTGTTGCCATCATATAACCCTGTGCTTGGGAAGGCTTGTGTGCTATTGAAGAGGTGGGTTTTTAGGCTTGTGTGTTATTGAAGAGGTGAGTTGTCAGGCCTGTGTGTTATTGAAGAAGACGGTTGGCAGGCCCATGTTTGACGAAGAAGTAGGCTGCCAGACCCGTGTTTTTCGAAGAAGCGGGTTGTCAGGCCCATGAGCATTCTCTCCAGGTGAGAGAACTATTTGGAATTTATTTTCCAAGGTGCCCAGTTGCAGCTACAAGGCTTTGATACTTCTTTTCCTACCTATTTTTGAAGCCCTGAAAGGGAAGTGGGGCAACCGAAGGACTATTGAGAACAACAGAGGCATACTCCCTGGGGTGGGACAACCATGTTGGGAATGAGGGAATGTAGTCTATTTGTTGGGTTTGGAACCTTTGTTTGAGCGATTTGACTCTTGATAGACCCTAGTTGGCTTAGGAATCCTTTTCCCAGGTGGAGTTTTAGCCCTAGCTTGAGGGTGACCTATTGTTGAGTTTATGAGCAGTAGAGTCTATGGCTGGGAGGAACGTTTGAATTCTACACATAGTTGGTGGATTACAACAAAATATAAGTGTCTTCTTATGTATATTATTCTATGAGTAATTTGCATATACATGTTAAATATATTATGTGTTAAAGTTTTATGTCTGCGTGTGTGTGCTTGGATTATATATGTTGTAGAACTGCACGTTTGTTCCATATGCAAGGCATGGGCCATGATCGTTTGTATGTGTTTATATATTGTTTAACATGTGAATGATTATGCTATATTTTTTTATGGAACTAGTACATAATTATGTTGGGTTGTGCATGTAATATTAGTTATGGATAATTGTTGCATATGTAGAGCATGGTGGCTATTAAGTGTTTCCTATTAGATAAATTTATGGTAACAATCATGGGATTCATAGGAAAGGCCTTAATCATTGCACACACTGGGAAATCATTCCATATGTGCAAATGGGACATACCCCGCGTGCGGCATAGGAATGTTTGCACCCGTAGTTGTATTATTAGTTTATTATGTTTTTTTAGTTGTTATCTTGTTAAGTAACTTTAGCAGTAATCATATGGGTTCTAGCACAAAGCTAGAAATGTCATGCATGTTGAGGGGAAGTCGACGTGGCCGACACAATGACATTTGAGTGCACATAATTTCTAATACATAGTGGTTGCACATGGTTCAAGACCGATTTGCGCACACTAGGAAAATGTAGTTGTGCATAGCAAAAGGCCAGTTGTGAACATTGTTGATTTCAATGAATTACTTCCATGGGAGAAATAATTGATATCAGAGCATTAATTAGCAAGTTGTGGTAGTGGATAATTTACAATATAGTAACGGAACTCGCCTAGGAGGATATATATGTTACAAAGTGGTATCAAAGTTCAAAATTTGGTGTGACATGGTTGTTGAGAAAAAGTGGGGACGTTACAATGTGGTATCAGGGGATGTTACAAAGTGGTATTAGATATTTTGGTTCAACACTGGACTTGTAAGGGCCAGAGATCCACATGAATTTGGTGAGGCAGGAAGTTTTATGATGATTGTGGGGTCACAAGCTAAAAATATGGAAAAATCAGATGAGTGAAGAAAGGACTTGTGTGCGCTAAGTATTGTTGTACAGTGTGTGCGTACTAAATTTTGGCACTGCGTGGTGTAGGACTTATGGTGCGTGGAAGATATCGGTGTGTGGAGTGTGCGCACTAAATATTGGAATTGTGGGGTATAGAATTGGTGGAGAACATGTAATATGGGAGTGCATTGTGTGCACGATGAATATGGACGCCATGTAGAATTGTTGGGTGTGTACATAAAATAGTGTGTGCCCAATGAATACTAGTGATGTGCGTGAGAACGCATTGAATATGAGCACTGCATTGAGTAGAATTATTGGTGCATGCATCATGTTGGTGTGTAGTGTGTGCGCATGGAATATTGGCTCTGCTTGGATCAGAATTGGAGATGTGCATTGAGTATTGGGCACAAGAGGGTGCACGGTGAATGTTGGTGCAGCATAGAGAAAAGTTGTAATTTGTGTGGAATATTGGTGTGTGACACAAAATTTGTGTGCACTAGATAATAATGTGTGGAACCCAAAAGTTGAGCATGCTAAATAGTAGTTCCCGATATAAAAGTTATGCACACTGAATACCAGTGAGTTGTATGTGCACTTGGTATTGCATTTATAGAGCATGCACGCATGATGGATATGGGTGTATAACACATAATTGTTATACACGTGAGCTTTGAAAGAAAGAAAAGGAGAGAAAAGAGGAGGAAAATTCCTAGACAGAGGAGTCCAAATATTCACCCAAAATTTTGAATTAGGCTGTTAAATTCACCAAGAATCAGAAGAAATGATTTCGATACACTTATAGAATAGAATGTGAATAGTATTTATGGTTCTCATAAATTATTTAGTCTGAAAAATCTTGTTGCCTACATATTTTGCAGAGTTAACATCAATTTGATCAGTATAGAATCAACACATAGATCAGAAGCATGGAAGATGCAAAAATAACCTACAACCATGAAGATGAGGTCAGAAGGATGTATGAAAAAATAGGTGATGAGGGTACAGATTCAAATGGAAATGGAGAAGACAAGGAAGAAATCATGAATTTGGTGAATACCATAAAAAGTTTTCAAAAGGACGTCCAAAGTTATAAAACCGATAATGATAGACTTATGAAATCCAAGGAGGAACAAGATGGATTCAACATCAAGTTGCTACAAAGCTTGGATAGAATTGAGAAAAATATGGATAAGGAGACTGAGTCAAGAAAATCAAGGAGATACAGGTCTCATGATGAGAGAAGAAAAACAAGAAGTTTTGATAGGAATCACCATCACTTTCCAAGACATTCAGCTGGGAGAGCACGCAATAGTTCAATCCCATCTCCTGTCAGGAAGCATAAGAGGAGATCTTTGGTGGATGAGCTACAAGGAGAAATGAATAAGATTAAGCCTCCTACTTTTGAAGGTGAGCACAAGAAGGATGAGGATGTAGATACTTGGCTACTAGGAATGAGTAAGTACTTTCAGTTACATAATTACTCTTCACGGGTAGAAGGGAGAATCGACATCTACCAGCTCAAGGGAAAAGCATCGATGTGGTGGGACCAGTTCATGCAAGTATAACACATTAATGAGAGAAAGGTTACTTGGAGGGAGTTCAAGAGGTATTTTCAAAATAAATACTTAACCAAACATTACTATGATAGGAAAATGGAGTTCTTTGAACTCAAGCTTGGAAGTATGACCATAGATGCAAAGTATGAGAGGATATTTTTAGAGATACTAAAGAATGTTGTTTTCATCAATGATGAACATATTAATATTCAGAGGTACTTGAGTGGTCTGCCATCATTTATCAGTGATAAGATACAATATGATGATCCCAAGGCAATGGAGGAAACTATAAGGAGATCCAAGTGTCTCTATGATCAGCATAGAAAAAGACCCACTTACCAAAAGACTTGGGAAGATAAGAAGAAAGGAAATATGGAGCAGAGGAAGAAGGGGACCAAGCCACCATTCATTAGAAATAGGACATCCAACTCACAAGGAGCCTAGAATGATAGAGGCAATGGGGAAAATACTAAGACAACATCCAATGAAGTGTTGGGGTTGTGAGGGAGACCATATATATAGAAATTTCCCTCGGAGAGGTGAGAAATTGAGTTTTTTTCACAAAGTATAGCAAGCTGGTACAATTGAGGACATGGGCATAAATGTACCTAGGATCTACGCAGCCCTAGATAACAAGTAAGCTGAGTTTCAGTCACATATGATTGAAGTGGAAGGTAATATCAACAACCAACCCATTTCTAGTTTAATTGATTCAGGAGCTAGTCATAGTTATCTAGATCCTAAGATGGTGGAAAGACTTCAATTTCCAAAAGGAAAGCTTGGGAAACCTTGGTTGGTACAACTAGCCACAGGATAAAAAAGGAAAATTAATAAGATGGTTAAGACATGTCCAATGGACATGAATGGACTAAGCACAAAAGCATATTTGAATATTATACCTTTGGGATCATATGATTGCCTAATTGGTATGGATTGGTTGGACATGCCTCATGTTGTCCTAGATTGTTATAATAAGGCTTTTACTTGCTTGGATGAAGAAGGGAACTTGAAAACAATTCAGGGTATTCCAAGGGTTGTAACTACTTGAGATGTTTCAGCCTTGCAGTTGAAGAAAAGCTTCAGGAAAGGATGTCAAGTATTTGTAGTGCATATGGAGGAGGCACCTAAGGATAAAGTGCCAAATATTGAAGATTATTCAGTCCTAAAGGAGTTTGAAGATGTTTTTAGAGAAATGTCGGTGTTGCCACCCAAGAGAGATATTGATTTCTCTATAAATCTAATTCTTGGGGCATCTCCAGTATCCAAGACTCCTTATAGGATGAGTACACCTGAACTGAAAGAATTGAAAATGCAACTTGAAGAGCTTCTAAAGAATGGATATATATGCCCAAGTGTGTCACCTTGGGGTGCCCCAGTATTATTTGTGAAGGAAAAGGATGGAGCGTTGAGACTTTGCATTGACTTCAGGTAGTTGAATAAGGTAACAGTGAAGAACAAGTATCCTTTACCAAGAACAAATGATCTCTTTGACCAACTGAATGATGAAAAAATATTCTCTAATATTGACCTCAGATTAGGTTATCATCAGGTAATAATTAAAAAGGAAGACATCAACAAGACAACCTTCAAGATGCGGTATGTCCATTATGAGTTTACAGTAGTGCCATTTGGGTTGTCAAATGCACCTGTTGTTTTCATGTGTTTAATGAATGGTATTTTCAGTGAATAATTAGATAAGTTTGTCATTATACTTTTGGATGACATACTTCTTTACTCAAAGTCTGAAGAAGAACATGAGAAGTTCTTGAGGATGGTGTTGCAAGTATTAAGAGAACATTGGTTGTATGAAAAGTTGAGCAAGTGCTCATTCTACCAGAGGTAGATCCATTACTTGGGTAATATCATTTCAGAGGAAGGGATAGAAGTGGACCCGAAGAAGATAAAATCCATTGAAGGAAGGCCAACACCAAGAAATGTCACAGAGATGAGATATTTCATGGGACTTGCAGGGTACTACAGAAGGTTTATTGAAGTATTCTCAAAGATTGCACACCCAATAACATATTTGCAAAATAAAGGTGTGATATTTGAGTGGACCTCTGATTGTAAAAGGAGTTTCCAACACTTGAAGATTTTTTTGACAAGTACGCCAATTTTGATAATTGTTGATCCTAATGAAGACTTTGTTGTGTGCACTAATGCATGCAAGGAAGGGATTGGTGGAGTCCTTAGTTAGAATGGGAATGTGGTGTGCTAAAAATTAATAAAACTAAAGAGCATGGAAGGCATTATGTTACTCATGATTTATAATTGGCAGCCATAGTACATGCCCTTAAAATTTGGAGGCACTACCTCATGGGAATAAAATTTGAGTTGAGGACAAAAACCACAGTGGTCTGAAATATTTGTTTGGACAACCAATTCTAAATGCCATGCAAAGCAGGTGGTTAGAATTCCTCAGTGAATATGACTTTGATATAAATTATATCAAGGGTAAAGAGAACAAGGTGGATAATGCACTCAACAAGAGAGTGCATGAGATGCATGTTACAACCATTAGAATTTGAAAATCATATTTGAAAGACATAATGCTAGAGGATGAAAAATTAGATCAACACTATGTGTAAATAAAGACAAAGCTACAACAAGGTATTTTGTAGCAGAAAATTGAAGATTTTGAGTTAAAAGAGAATGGAATACTCATGTAAATGGGAAAAGTTTATGTACTCGATTCTCAGAAGTTGAAAATATGATATTAAAAGAAATGCACAATGTACCTTATGTTGGGAACCCATGCTACCAAAAGATAATTGCAGGTGTCAAGAAGCAACACTATTGGCCAGGTATGAAGAAAGAAGTGGTTGATTTTATTTCCAGGTGTTTGGAATGTCAAAAAGTCAAGGTTGAGCACATACACCCAGCTAGATTGCTACAACCATTACCCATTCCTGAGTGGAAATGTGAAGTTGTCACAATGAATTTTATCACGAAGCTGCACAGAACTACCAAGAAACATGATTCTATCATGGTAGTGGTCGATAAGCTTACTAAAGTTTCCCACTTTATTCCAATAAAACTCATGCACAAGGAAGTTAACATTGTTGATATTTATATGAGGGAAATTGCTAAATTGCATGGTGTACCTAAGACAATTGTGTTTGACAGAGATCCCAAGTTCACATCAAATTTTTGGAAAGTATTATTTAAAGGATTTGGGAAAAATATGAATTTTATCATAGCCTACCATCTAGAGTCAAATGGGAAAACAGAAAGGGAAAATCAAGTGATAGAAGATATGCTAAGAATGTATGTGATGGAAAAACTGACACAATGGAAAAAACATTTATATTTGGTTGAGTTTTCTTATAACAATGGGTATCAATCATCTCTAAAGATGAGCCCATTTGAGGCACTTTATGGAATAAGGTGCAACACATCAGTGAGTTGGGACAACCCATCAGATAGAGTAATAGTTGGTCCAAATTTACTTAGGGAAATGGAAGAGCACCCGGTGAAAACAAAATAGAATTTAAAGGGTGACCAAGACAGGAAGAAAAGTTATGAAGATAAATGCAGAACTCACAAAGTATTTAAAGTGGGTGACCATGTGTTTTTGAAAGTGAGATATAGGAAGAGATCACTTAAGTTGGAAATTTTTTCAAAGCTAGAAGCACGTTATTGTGGGTCATTTGAAATCCTGGAGAGGATTGGACCTATTGCATACATGATTGAAATTCCTGTATCCATATGCATTCATAATGTGTTTCATGTATATTTACTTAAAAAGTATGTGCCTAATGCTGATCATGTAATTGATTGGAATCTGATTCAGGTGGAGGAAGAAGGAAACTTTTGAGTTCAGTCGGTGTGCATATTGGACCAGAAATTCAAGCTACTCTGGAATCAAGCAATAGGACTATTAAAGGTCCAGTGGACCTGTTATGGTCATAAGGATGAAACTTGGGAGCAAGAGGATGCTATGCACACAGAGTACCCATATCTTTTTGAAGACTTTTGAAGTTTTGATTGCACATAATGCACTGAGGACAATGCATAAATTAGGGGGAGGGGAATGTAATACCCCTAGGCTGAACCACAATTGTAATGTAAATGTAAATGTACATATTAGGCTGGTGAGTCATGGGTGCACAAGTTTTATGTATGGTTAGTGTGCGTGAACCAAGGGAAGAGTGCACGTTTTTTCATAACTTTACGTGCACCTGAGTAAATGTATGAGGATTTTTGTACATGTGAACCAAGGGAAGATTGTGCACCCATTTCATATATTTGTGTGCACCTGCGTAAGTGTGTGAGGAACACTTCAAAGTGCACATTGGACCATGTTTGTAGCCACGATATTTTTGGGGCTCAAGAGCCTTTGTATATATGTATATTGAGGCCAGAGTGCCTGTGTGGTTATTAGGCTAGGGAGCCTAAATTCCAACAAAGGCCAGTGCACCTATTTTTGTAAGATGTAATTGCACTCAGATAATGTTAAAAACATATCACTGTGTGTAGACCAATCAAAAGAAAAGATATGGGGGGCTAAAATCCACTAGAATGGGAAAGGTGTGTGAAGCTTAAAGGGAATATTTTGATAATATTTCAAAAAATATAATTATGGGATATGTATTTATCCTAAGTTCCTAAGGAATGGGAATGGGTCACTAAGTGGAGTTAAGTGATATCTTAAGGTGACAAGTGTCCAATTATAATCATGCAAATATATTGTTGGGCCTTAGTGTATTTCAGGGGATTCACTCATTCCTTCAGGAGGCAGACCAACTTTCCTCTAGGAGTCATATGTATCTTGTTGTAACTTGTTTCCATCAAATGACCCTGTGTTTGGGAAGTCTTGTGCGCTATTGAAGAGGTGGGTTGTCAATCATGTGTGTTGTTGAAGAGGAAAATTGTCAGGCCCATGTGCTATTGAAGAAGAGGGTTGTCAGTCCCATGTTTGATGAAGAATCAGGTTTCCAGGCCCGTGTTTGTCGAAGAAGCGGGTTTTTAGGCCTGTGAACATTCTCTCCGGACAAGAGAACTATTGGGAATTGATTTTCCAATGTGTCCAGTTGCAGCTACAAGGATCTGAGACTTCCTATTCGGCATGGTGTTGAAGACCTGGAAGGGAAGTGGGGCAGTCAAAAGACTAATGGGAAGAGAGGGGGCACACTTTCTGTGGTGGGACGGGCATGTGGGGGAATGAGGGACCTTTTTCTAAGCGATTTGACTCTTGATAGACCCTAAATTGTCTTAGGAATCTTTTTCCCAGGTGGTGTTTTATCCCCATCCCGAGGGTGACCTTCTACTGAGTTTATGAGAAGCAAAGTCTATGGTTGGGAGGAACGTCTAAGGTCTGCGCACAGTTGGTGGATTACAACAAAAGATAAGTATCTTCTTATGTGTATTATTCTCTAAGTAATGTGCATATACATGTTAAATATAAGTATATTCTTATGTGTATTATTCTCTGAGTAATGTGCATATACATGTTAAATATATTATGTGTTGCAGTTGTACACACACACACACACACACACACACACACACATATATATGTGCATGGATTATATATGTTATAGAAATGCATGTTTGTTTCATATGCAAGGCATGGGCCATGACGGTTTATAGGTGTTTATATATTGTTTAACATGTGAATGATTATGCTATATATGTTTATGGAACTGGTACATAATTATGTTAGGTTGTGCATGTAATGTTAGTTCTGCATAACTGTTGTAGATGTAGAGCATGATAGCTATTAAGTGTTTCATGTTAGATAATTCCATGATAAAGGTCATGGGATTCTGAGGCAAGGCCTGAATCATTGCACACATAGAGAAATCAGTTCACGCATCCAAATGGGACAAACACCGTGTGCAACATAGGAATGGTTGTGTGTGTAGTTGTATTATGAGTTTAATCCTCTGTTTTAGTTGCTATCTTGTTAAGTAACTTCAGCAGTAATCATATAGGTTCTAGCACGAAGATAGAAATGTCATGCATGTTGAGGGATAGTCGACATGGCTGACACAATGATGGTTGAGCATGAAGAATTGCTAAGACATAGTGGTTGTGTGCAGTTTGAGATCAGTTTGCATGCACTAGGAAAACTTAGTTGTGCATAGCACAAGGCCAGTTGTGTGCATTGTTGATTTCAATGAATTGATTTTGCAGGAGAAAGAATTGATATCAAAGAATCAATTACTAAGTTGCAGTAGTGGAGACTTTACAATGTAGTAACATAACTCAAATAGGAGGTTGGATGTGTTACAAAGTGGTATCAGATTTCAAAATTTGGTGTGACATGGTTGTTGAGAAAAGCTATGGATGTTACAAAGTGGTATCAGGGGTTGTTACAGTTGACCAAATATTTGAGTGCAGAGTGATATGAAAATAATTTGAAAGTATTCCCCAGCAAGTAATGGTGAAACTTCTGTAGTGCATATACCATGGTGAGGCCCTCACGCTCTGTTGTAGTATAAGTTTTTTTTTCATCGGACAACTTGCAACTGGTAAAATATATTGGATGGTCAATATTGCCTTCGCCCGACTGCACGAGAATTACGCCCAACACTATGGATGAAGCATCTACATGGACATGAAAGAGCTTAGACCAGTCAATAAAAACCAAAATTGGTGCAATGACAAGCTTCTCTTTTAGAGTATCCAAGGCTTCCTAGAATTCTAGTGTCCAAATATACTTAGTATCTTTGTGCAACAGTTTTTCCAATGGGTCATCAATCTAGGAATAATTATGAATGAATCCTTGGTAATATCATGTATAACCCAATGTGGCATGCATATCCTAGACCGAAGTGGGGGGCACCATATCCAAGATGAATACAATATTATCTTGATCCACCAGCATTCCATCCTTGCACACGGCGTGGCCCAACAATGTGCCAAAGGGTGTACAAAAGATGCATTTCTTCAAATTCAATGAAATATGGAGCTAGCAGAGTTGATCCAACATCAATCGAAGGGATTCCATGTGTTCTTTCAACAAATTTAACATGGTCCATTCATCCAAGTAAACTTCAATAAATTTGTGGATGAATTCCTTGAAGGATACGATCACTATCCGAAAAAATATTATGGGGGCATTCTTTAAGCCAAAGGGAATTACCGTGTATGCAAAGGACCCCCATTCTATTATAAAGGTGGTTTTGGCTTGATCCTCCTCTG
>ML797724.1:174126-185319 GCA_009831015.1 Picea engelmannii | reverse complement strand
GGCTTGCTAGGACACCCTGTCAATCCCCCCAATCATGGTCAAGTGGGTTAATGTAAGATCCAAGTAGTCGTTAGAGATAAAAGGAGTAAGATGCATATATCTAAAGGTTATAATGATCAAAAGTGACACATACCATGATACCTTGACCAATTACCTCATGGAGCAAGAGCCTTCTCTGATACAAGACCAGGCCGATGGTGATGGATGTTGTTGCTGCTGACAAGACGAATCTGATGAAAGAAGAAAAGGATGGGCCCTCCAGGGCCATGCCCAGGTCAATCGTGCTCTCGGTACTCCATGTCTAGGACCTGTGGGCCTCGAGACATGATCTCCTAGTTATCCCTAGAAATCGGGGATAACATGGTCACTGCAAGAACAACCCAAGTGCTCCAATCTCCAAGATCCCTCTCAAACCCTATGGATCTGAATCTCCTCCAAGGAATGGTGCGCCCCCTTGGATGCCTGAAACCCTAGATAATTCGGCCTCTCTCCTGAAGACCTCCAACAGCTCCACCAATCCACTAGAATGATAGATCGGGGCACAACAATGAAAACCCAAGTGCTCAACTAGGCAAAATACTTGCTAGACCCTTAGATCTAGCCACCCTCCACAGAATGATGCGTCCTCTTCTTAGGGAAATCGTCCCACTCTCAATGCAAATCAATCCACCATAAGAATACGTCCGAAAACATCCAATAATGGTGCTATGGTACCTGCAATGAAAACACAATACCTGGAATTCCCAAAAGCTCTTCTCCTCAGCTAGAACGAATCCTCCCTCAATGGATGGTGTGCCCCTCTTGCTGGAAACCCATAACTGGTGCGCCCTCTCTCTTTCTGCACTTGTAACTGATGTAGAATCCTCCTGCAACTGAGTAGATCTGGAACTAGAATGGTGTGGGAGAGTATTGCATCTCTGAGACCAAGCTTGGGACAAGCTAGGTGGAATCTTTTACCACCGAATCATCCTCTAGGGTTTGTTAAGTCAAAACCCTCAAGAGATGGGCCCTCTAGCTAGAAGCCAGATATCAAAATGATAGACATACATGAATGGATCAATAGAGGCCCTTGCCTTTCCTTTATACTTCCTGCTCACCTTCTTCCTCCAAAGTGACTTTCATTTTATTAATATTTAATTAATCAATTAATCTTTTTACCTCTGAAAAGCACCTTATCTCTCATTGTGGCTTCCCTGGCCACTGAAAGTCACTTATCACCATCCCATTCTGTAGTGTTGCTCCTCCCGATTCCAATGAGCTATTACACTAAGAGGTTCCTCCAAGTAATGTGCCCAAAATGACCTCTTCAGTGAATTTAATTAACTTATAGCTCAAAATACTCAAAATCATGAAAATCGTCGAAATGCAACAAAACCAAGGCCAACCTGTGTGGAATGGATCATAATGATGAAATGCAATGAGCGATGCAAGCCAGACCCAAAAATGCCCCTCAATAATCCTTGTTCTCACTATAACACCCATCTGGCTACTCTGGTCATCATAAACCTCTGCAATGTGATGATGTCCCAAAGTGGGGACATTACACTATGACTATAGGAAAAATTATTTTTTCCTAAGTCATCTAAGTGTAGAAAACATAAATTAAATTGGGCCCCTTCTTGGTGGGTCCCCCTGCCAGATTTGGTGCACCTCCAAATCTAGCAAACCCTTTCCTCTCTAACTCCAATTCTAACAAGAAGGGTGCTTGATCTCTCATATAAATAAGAGAAGCACTTCTCACTTGTAAACCATTGCTACTTGTGGAGATACACCACTACTTGTCTACTACTACTTTCTCTCTAATGAAAAATGCTATGGATGGCTAGTTAGAGCAACCTTTTGGAGTGGATGCTTGTGGACGCCTTTGCTATTCCATGGATGTTCATTGCTAGGGTTTTGATGTATGAAATATTTATGGAGTAATTGGTCTCTTGTTATCTTGTGGTTTTGTTTATGAATGTATGTAAGTGTAATGTTGTTTTTCTAGTGTTGGTTGAGCATTCTCTTGGATTTTTCTAGAACAAGCCCTTCTTATTAGAGCTCTTGAAAGGTTACTGGTGAAGAACTAGTAACCTTGAATTGTCTTTGTGGATCTAATGATATACTAGGAGGATCTTCTAGGGTTAGTAACTTAAGAGTAAAAGCTTTGGACTTGCATGTACATCAACTAGATGTGAAGATTGCATTCCTAAATGGCTAATTGGAAGAGGAGGTTTATATGGAGGAGCCTGAAGGTTATGTGCAGAAAGGCAAAGAGCACTTGATATGCAGGTTGCAAAGAACCTTTTATAGGCTAAAACAAGCCTCCAGAGCTTGGCATCAATGAATGTTTTATTGAGCTGGGAAGATGAATACATTGCAATGTTAATTCAGATATTTACATCAAATGTATGGTGAGTTCATTGTAATTTGAGCTTTAATCCTTGATGATGCAATTGTTATGTGTGATGATTTGAGGTCATTAGACTTGTGTAAGCCTACGAAAATATCAGGGGTGTGCAGGTACAGAGTAGATACAGTTGTAGTTAGCCAGTTAAACTTGCTAAAATGTGGGCAGAGTCGACATGTAAAATCACCCTACATTGACAAAATACCGGGCTTCTACCACAGCAGCTGGGTGTACTCTGTTGCCATTCTTTAAGGACCTTAAACTCGAATTCGGGCTCAAATTCACATTAACTTGAAAGACCCGCATGCCTTGAAAAATATAAGTTGATTGAAAGATTTGAAATAACAAAAACAAAATGGTTTTTTGAGTTTCGGGGGAGTAAACCATGAGAGAAATATTAGTCTCCATAGACATTATTACCTGGTGGTAACCATGGAACAGTCCCCGGGGCACGAATCCAACTCCTCATTTGACTCCATGAGAGCTCCCATGCTGGCAAGTGATTTAGATTGTACATCATTTTGCTTAACCTGTGGTCTCTGGAATATTTTCCGGAGACCATTATTGTCTTTGTTGTTACTGCAACGAATCCTTGAGTAGAAGAAGCTTCTTCCATTCAACGATCTAGCGGAAGCATTCCTCACACACAAATGCATAAGATGACGATTATGACAGGTGGGAGTTGTAGTTGAAATCCATCCCATTAATGTTAATGTTGAGCTGCTTCCCATCTTGTCTCTAGTAATCACACCCATGTAGATTTGCTACAGTATGGGATTAGTAAATAACAACCTCCAAAGTACGAGAGTCGAGCATGGCCTCACATATTTGTATGACCTGTGAACTTCCACATCAAAGATGGAGACACCACACGTGGCGTTGGGACTAAGGGTTTAAGGCACGTGTGTAACACTTGCTACGTTGGGATGTGATCAGGTATTTTTGGATGGAAACGACTATTATGGAACAAAATCCGATGCAGGAGAAATAGTAGGAATAGTATATAGAGTTTTTTTTAGGGGCCTTGAGTTAAAAAGAAGGGATATACGAGATATTTTATAATGAGTGGAACAAAATCCAACAAAGGATGTTGTTTTTGGTTTTGTTTTTTAAAACATTTGTTTTTTACCACGGGAATAGGACTTGGTGGAGTAATCTAAGCAGATTTAAATGAAGTGGTACGGAGACTCTTGGTCTACCACTGTGATAGAGGAATAGAGAGTCCCATTTTCTTCATTAATATTTTTTAATGATGACGGCTGTCCTCTTAGCAGTGGAACGCTGACAACCTATGGAAAGTTTTGCTTGCTTGATTCACACTCAAGTCTTCCTACCGCATTGCTCGTCTAGTTTCCTTCACAGCTTTGTTGTTTTTTGATTGTAATGGTCCTCCACTGCTAGTGCGTTGACTACATTTCAAACTCACTACAGTTTCTTTGTAAACGAATTTATACTCTATATAAATTTAAGAAAAAAAAATCTTGGAAAAAAAAAAGCAGACTTGGGATTAAATCTACTGATTACCACTATACCCCAAGATCCCAACATAATATCCAAGGTATTCAAATCAAAATATAACTTAGATCCCAATATCCAAGGTATTCAAATCAAAATATAACTTTTACTTTATGTTTTGCTTAAAAAAATATTAATTAATTTATATAGAAACAAAATGTTTTTTTTGTTTAGTAATTTTTTATTTATTTAAATATTATAATTTGATTTAATTACTTTTGATGTGTTGACACATTTTCATTTTCATTGTGTTTATAAACTTTTAAATTAATTTTAAGAAAATAAATATAAAAATATGATAAATACTTATTGGTTAATATTAAATACTTATAATATGTGTATTTATTTTTCCATTTTTGATAGGGAATATGGTGATCAAATTGTCTTAAATTTGTAATAATATTAATTATTTTTTTAGAACAACTTAACTTATGTGTTTTTAAGTGGTTGTGGTTCAATTGGTTGGGGTGGGGAGTTTTCTCCTCTCCACCCAAGTTCGAGTCTCATCTATGTGACATGTTGCTCTTTGTAAGTCAAATATTCTCGAAATACTTGACCCTTCTATGTTTTCTGGATTTCGGGGGGATTATTGTGGATGTAGCGAGCTTCGCGCTGTGAACCATAACGAAAAAAAAAACCTATGGGTTATGTCATATCTATCTGTTATGCACAAATTAAACTAAGTTTTTAGTAGCTTTTTGGAATATCATCTTGTTCAAGTGCTTTTGAAGCAAAAGTATAACAAAGTTGAAGCAAAAGCATAACAAAGCTAAAGCATAAGTTCAAGGGCAGACATTTTATTAATCTCCCACTTAATGAAATTTTATGACATGACAATGAGATTGCATTGATGAAACTTAGAGTGCATTAAAGAAGATCTCGATGCATATTCAATCATCGTTCACCACCAATGTTAGCCGCAATTATCAACCACCTACGACCTTGTTTTTGGAGACAATTGCTTTACTATTTGTGTCATTTGTGCTTGCAAGATATCTTTGTTCAATAATTGGGCTATGCCATAGCCATAGCTCTATGTCACCTTTTGGGGGGGATGGTTGCTCTACTATTTGTGTCTTTTATGCTTGCAAGATATCTGTGTTCAATAGTTGGGCTATTCTGGCATAGTCATACTCCATGTCACCTTGGCTTCATGCATCTCCAATAATTCTCGCTTCCTATGCAAAACAAAGAAAGATTAGCATTTGCTCTTACTACAACATTTGCACATTCAAATATTATCGTAGTACGGTCGAGAGGATTAGATGCCAAGGGTATCTATCTAGCTTGATTAAATTTCTCCATTCAAAGTGCAACTATAGATTTAATTCAAACTCTCGTTTCTTTTCTTTTTTTTCTTTTATCTTTTCTTTTTAATTGTTTTTCAGATTCAGAATTAATTTCGTATTTAGATTTGTTATTGCAAACATAGCTTGAAAGCACAATTCAAACTTACCTTCATCAAAGATTCATCCTGGAATATTATTTGTTTGGTGCTTCTTTGTTGGCTTTAACACCTCTTGTCCATTGCATAGTTTGACAAATTGATGGTCAACCCATCTATGGCCCAAATTTTTATATGTGTGTTGGCCTTCAAAATTTGTATTGGCTCTTATGTCAACCTCTCACTGCTTCAATACTTGGACCTATTACTCCTCTTACCTATGCTATTGTTGGTTTTCAACTCATAAAATTATGCGACTTCAATAAATAGGCGAGTAGCATAGGAAGTGAAGGAAATATATATGCCTGCTCCATGTGCATGCTTGAAACCTAGTCTAGACACTTTGATAGGGAGTTTGAGAGGATCCTTTAGGCTATATTTCCATACATACATAAATACTCCAACATCCTCTGCTTTACTGTTCTTTCAAACTTTAACTGATTGCATAGTGTTTTATCAATGCCCTTTAAATGTGTGGGAACTCAGCCAAGTAACCTTCCAATCAGTTGCAGCTTGGCACCACCTACTCTTCGTAAAGAAGAATATTATGTGGTTTATGTTGTGAATTTGTGTCTTATTGTACAGACTAACGTTTCTCAGAGGGGGCATTCTCTTGGCTATGGTTCAGGAGACAAACATGGTCAATTCTTTGGCATTGTTGTGTTTCACTTCACCAACAACTTGGCCCTAACATGACCTTAGAATTAGTAAGCAAGTAGCTTGTGTTTTGCTTGAGAAGGTGGAGGATGTGTGTACACACAAGACAAACTTGCAACAGAGTTGAAAGTTGACATTGAATGCTACATACATATAGGCCAATGAATTGATAAAGGTGGATGATATAGCCAACAAACTTTACACAACCAATTGTAAGTTTCCATATTTGAAAGACTAAATTATTTGTTCATGTTTTTTCCCCAAACAAATCAAGTAGAAAGTCACTGCTAGCTTCAATAATACTTTAGCTATATTATAATGTTGATTTTTCTTAAACATACATATTTGAAACATTGTCTAACTCATCATACAAAACGTTTTATTCCTTAATCTTTTATTTTAAGCATCACAGAGTACAAGTAATATGAACCATGGATCTAACTATCAGGCACCTATTTTGTACAAAGTGAATCCTACTTGTCTATTATCATAGTAATAATATTTTTAACCCCCCAAGGGGTGACAACTTCAGAGGTACCCTCACAGGGGTGTCATGTTGTTGTTTGCATGAGTTATCTTACTCAACTTCTCTAGACTCGAACAATTCTTCTCATTGTCTCCATCAAATGTATGATCGTCCTAGCTCAGCTACGGTATATTTGATCCTCCTCCCTCACTCCTCAGATGACATATGTATTATGGATGGTACATTATGGTTTCACTATGATCTATTTTGATATTCTATGTATTGGTGGTTTATTTGGATGTGATGTTATAACTTCTTGGTTAGTCATGAAAGTGGTCAACATTGAATTGAAATATGATAGCACTTCATAACATGCATAGTTTTATTATTTGTCTCATCATACCCTGGGGGACCATAGTTTTCCTTTACAACTGTTATCATTTCTCGGGTCAATTGGTACTATTGTGTAACTAACCAAGGTAGTGTTTTCCACATTTTAACCATACTAAACACTTTCCACTTTCCTTGTTTCACTTTATTACATCCATAAAAGTCTATCTTGATCATGTATGACTTGTCAAATGTCACCAAAAAGGTGTAATAAATAAATCCTAAGCTAATAAAGCCAAAAAAGCTAGAAGTGAAGAGAAATAAAGTCAAAATACAAAATATAAAAGCTTGAGCAATCCCACCTCGTTATGAGGTTAATGTCCCAAGTCCCTAGCTTGTCTATGAATATCTAAAGAAAAAGGGACTTGTTCGATAAAATGAATACATAAAGCAAAAAGCAAAAAGGGGTAGTAAGAAACAATGTCGAGGATAAGTAACTCAATGCCAAAGCTCCCTCTTGAAGGATCTTGTATAAAATCCTAGTTCATAAAAGCTAGATGAATAAAATAACAAGACCTATGCAACATAAAATGACTTTTGGTGGTCATCACATGAAGTTTTTTCCCTCCCCATTCCATAATTATTCACCACATTACCTATCTTTCACCTAGGGACTTAGGAAATACTCATTGTCTTAAGAATTGTCACATGTGTAAGGGTTAACATTGTTCCCCTTGGTAGAACTTAGGCAAATATTAAAATTAACCCTTATTGTTATGTTGTGCTAAGAGAAATCAATAGGTGTGCATCACCTAATGGCTTGCCAAGAAGCTAGGCCCATCACTCCAAGTGGGTACCTTGCATTGGGATCTGTGTACCATGTCTCAAGATTTGTGACAATGCATTAGGATCTGTGATTCTGCCTAGGGACATGTGTAATCATTTTTTTTCATATCTACAGATATTTGGATCCATGTACTATATTGGGATATGTCACCGCTTTAGGATCCACAACAGTGTATCACGCCATAAAGGATGCCACATGGACCACTCAAAGTTGTCCTCCTTGCTCGGTTGGATGCTTTACTCAAACACATGCATTATTGTTCCCTCCTTGGACCGCACATGAGAGTTTATTGATGCATTTTAGGACTCTTAGGAGGTGGATATAGGTTGTCGTGGCAATTGCAAGATGTTATATTGACTACATGATGATGTGGCTTTAACCATAATACTTTATTTGATGAGCACCCTTATTGACGAGGCCACACGTACCTCATTTCATTTGATTCCATCTTTGGACATCCGACACGTGTGGGATGGCATCATGCTCGAGGAGGGTGTTATTTGTCGAGATATCCACTTTCTTTCTTCTAGGAGTTGGTTGGAGGAGCACCCTAGTCTTTGCACCCATGGTTGACCTTTGATTCACTTGATTTGAAGAACGTTTATTATTCTTGAGGAGGGAACACTTGATTTAGCCCCATTTTTCTCACATGTGTGACCATTGGTTGCACTTTGGACCATTTTTGGAGGGGCGCTCATGTATGCGAGGATTTTGAGGGTTATTTGTCCCCATTTGATGTATTTTTCCCATGGTTTTGAATTGGGCTAATGGTTTTTTGTAATACACCTGTTTCCCCCATCTTGTAAATATAAATATAACTTGCCAAAAGACTATGGGCAAACTGAATATGTGTGGATATTGGAATTGATGAACCTTTTTGTTATAAAAGGTAATGTATGTATTTTTTTTACTAAATAAAAAATGGATAGGGTTGCATAATTGTTGAGGGGGTTTGCCAAGGTAGATCATGATGCATGAGAGAGAGAGAGATGGTGAGGGGAACTGTCAATGGTTGAGATGACCCCCACTAGACCAGTACCTTACTGGATTTAAATTATTCAAACCCAGAATAGTCCTTTGAGTCCTGACCTAGAAATAAATTACCAGTCAGGATGGTAGTTGGGAAGTCCTCATCAAGATTCATTGAGGAGATGGGCAAAGTACCCATCTGAAAAACTTCATGATCTGACCACGAAATGGGGATTCAGACCCACACAATCTTGCGGAGGAAGGCAATAAAATAAGGAGGTTCGTGGGCAGAGGGGAGGATACTAGGGAAATGAGTCTAGAGACCATTTTTTGAAGAGGGAGAGCATGTGCAACTCTCTGATTCAGAAGAGAACTGAAAAACAAGTTTGTTCTGGGTACAAGAATTTGTTGGCCAGTGTCTTCAGACCAAGCTGATAAATGGGGTTGCAAGAAGATGAGAGACTAAGGAAGCACTCATCATAAACCCCCTTGCTTGGTAGAGGGAGAAACGGTCTGTTAAATTCCTATGGGAAGAGGAGAGCGATCTTTGTCCTTGGTTGTTGTTGAGCGAGAAGGAAGAGTCTCTCTCAGAGCATCGTGATCTAGCTAGGGGGTGGACAACGGTAAATATGTCCAGGAGTTGTTATGCCTACGTTTGGGTGGAAAAGGGAACCCCTCTCAGCAGTTGCTTCACTATTTGGATTTTTGATAAGTATTTGTTAAGAACCAAACACCAATATAGCATAGAAAAACCTCAGAATAAGTCCTCAACGCCTTGAAAAAGAGATAAATTTGGATAATAAGCCTCTTCGAGGGGCAACCTCCTTATGCCCACATAAATGTACAATTACAAGATGATTCAAAATGAAAATGTCTCCTTGGTATATATAGGATACTAGGAGGTATAATTACAACTAATGGACTAAAGCTGACATAAATAAAATAACATTACTAATATAATATGCCCCAATTAAGGGGTAATGAGCCACTATTTAGGGCTTAACATGCCACTCCCCTTGAGACAAGGGTTGTCCGCAACACTTGAGTAACTCTGGATGCTTCTGTATAAAAGACTCATCCTCCCAAGTGGAATCTTCAGTCGGTAGTTTCCTCCATTTAATGAGATACTCTGAAATGGATCTATTCCTCAGCTGGGAAATTCTTGTGTCAGTGATAGCTTCATGCTCCAATATGATTTTTCCTTCCTCATCAAGTTATGGCAATATAGTTTGAACTGGGATCTTGTCACCTATAACCTTCTTTAAGCATGAAACGTGGAAAACTGGGTGTACTCGTGAAGATGCAGGCAACTCCAATTTGTATACCATAGTACCAATCTTTTGCAACACCTTATAAGGGCCATAGTAATTTGGTGATAATTTATTATCCTTCTTGGCTTGCTTGAGGGACATCTGTTTGTATGGTTGTAGTCTTAAAAACACCCAATCCCCTACTTCAAAACTTCTTTCACTGCGATGTTGATCTGCTTGTTGTTTCATATGATTATGTGCCATGGTCAGGTTGTCCTCTAATATTTGGAGAACTTGTTGTTGATTCTCGATGTGATATTCCACTGCTTGAACCTTAGATTTTTCTTTTAGATAAGAAGTGATGGAAGGAGGGTGGTATCCATAGAGTGCCATAAATGGTGTCATTTTTGTTGCAGCATGAAAGGAAGTGTTATACCACCATTCTGCCAAGGGTAACCATTTGAACCATTGTGTTTGTTTATCAGAGACGAAGCAACAATGGTAGCCTTCCAAACATTTGTTCACTATCTCGGTTTGTCCATCAAATTGAGGATGATAGGATGAGATATGAGCCAATTGAGTACCCAAACAAGAAAATAATTATGTCCAAAAATGTCTAGTGAATATGGGATCTCTGTCACTTACAATAATCTTTGGTCTGCCATGTAGCTTTTGAACTGTCTCCATGAATGCGGTGGCAACTGTACTAGCTTTGAAGGGATGAGAGAGTGCACAAAAGTGTGTGTACTTGGTCATTCTATCAACAATCACCATGATGACACTCTTTCTTTCAGACTTCAGTAATCCTGTGATGAAATCCATGGAAACCTCCTCCCAACGCTGACTTGGGATGGATAATGGTCGTAAAAGTCCTGGGGTCTTAATTGTTTCCACCTTATTTTGTTGGCAAACCAAACATTCTGCCACAAACCTTTGAACATCATTTTTAAGGCCATCCCAAAAAAATTCCTTCTTGACCCTATGGTAGGTTTTTAAAAATTCTGAGTGCCCTCCTACTGGAGAGGTGTGCAATTCCAATAGTACCTTTTGTTTGAGTTGGGATTTCTTACATAAATATAAGCGATCTTTGTACCATAGTAAATCATTTTTCCATGTAAATGTATCTGATGTACTGGAATCTTGTTGCAAACTTTGAATGAGAGTCCACACCTTTTCGTCATTCTTCCATTCATCCCTTGCTTCTATTATCCAATTGGGTTGGATGATCGAGATAGCACAAAGAAAGGCCTCAACATCTTCATCCTTTCTTGAGAGTGCATCTGCCACAACATTTTGCTTCCCTTTTTTATAGACAATTTCAAAATC
>ML797724.1:136842-161564 GCA_009831015.1 Picea engelmannii | reverse complement strand
ATCTTGCGTGCAACATATGAGAGGAAGACAAGAGGTCCAAGAACGAGCAGAGAAGGAAACAATCCTATCCATATTAATTTTAGTGTGGAGCCCATAAACCCATGTGTGACTAATACACCAAAGAGAACACCACTGTTTAGAAAACCGAAGTTCGAAATAAGTCAGACAATAGGAAGTACATATACACAAGGATAAACAACTAGAGGAGACAGTTCAGGCAGCACTAGTCAGGTATCTACACCACTCGGAGGTAGTAGTTCAACATTTAGAATGGCAGGACACGATCCCACCATCAGGTTACCAAAATTTAAAGGAGAAGCGTCAGAGGACCCGGAGAAACATTTGTTCATTTGTGAGAAGACCTGGGAAGCAAAATAGATCACAGACGAAGATACTAAATTGGCTCAACTAGCAATTACACTAAGGGATCACTCATTGGATTGGTATATAAGTTTAGTAATGAGTCGATATGTAATATTTTGATGTATGACCTATTTTTGTAATTTGTGGATCTAGAAAGGAGGGAAGAGGGTAGATCGGGAGGGTTAGATCGTAGCCTAGTGCTATCTAGTCCACCTCATAATAGATCTCGACCCTGCTGAAGGGAATTGTAAAGCACGCGGTGCTGGAATGATAGAACAACGATAATAAAGGAGCCAAGAGCCAAATATTTGTGGACGTAGCCCAGGAGGGGGTGAACCACGGTAACATCTGTGTTATGTGATTAAATGCATGTGTGTCTTTATTGTCTTCAAGTGAATATTGATATGATGAATGAATGAGTTAGTATATTGTTGTGTATATCATGATAACATCATTTTGCGTTAATAAATTATAGTAGCACTCTTAATCCACAATTATCATATCTCTCACTCAATCTTAGGCTATAAACACATGAGTATTGCAACCACCCATTAAGACTATCTCGGGTGAGACGACGCAGTGCAATTCGTGCACTGTGTTGCCTTCTGGTTTACCAGGAGGGTCGATAGTTTTAGAGGCTTTGTTGGACACCCGAATAGACATGAACCTTGGGTCAATAAACTTAGAAAGGAGATAAGATAAGAAAGTAACCAACAAAATTCCTCCCTATTTAAGTCTTGAGAGCACTTCTTTCTAATTGTTTGGATATACAGGTACCAAATCCGGTCTAATCCAGTCTTCTAAAGTGAGAATTCAGAGCCAAGGCAAGAGAATTTCATTTGGAAATTTATTTCCCGATGCATGACAGGAAGTGCATGGCTTTCGAGGCACACATACGTGCATTCTACGCTCTGTGTGTGCAACAACTTTCATAAACCTGCACATTGTGTGCATTCTGCGTGCTTAGCGTGCCTGTCAGAACTACAACCCATGCACAAGTTTAGTTTTTGGAAAATTGTAAGGCTTTTATGAGTGGTTTGAGGGCCCCTTGCCTACAGATTTTAATTTCTTTCATTTTTTAAAGAAATCACACTTCACTTAGAGTCCTTTATCACAAGGAAGGTTATCTAACATAAGCACATAGGGGTAAAATGAATCACAATTCTTCTCTTTTCTTTGTTTCCACATGGATGGCTCATTTGGCATCTGAAACTTTGAGTTAAAGTTATTTCTTTTTCAAACAAAATCAATTAATTTGGGACTAGAAATCAATTTTAACTCCCAAGTATGCTCTTCCCCCGCACCCAAGTGTGATCTCAGGAATCAGAAAAGGTGGTTGAAAGGAAATTTCATCTCCCTTAAAAATCATTAGGAGAGGACAAAACCCCCCTAGGGTACCTCTTAGTTTTGGAAATCATCTTAAAGCTTTGTAAGGGCCGATACATTCCCACATGTTTGCAATATTAGGATAGTTTCTAAAATCTTTCTTAGTCTAGACAACACTCTAGGAAAGTTTAAATGATCAAGTAAGGACCCATATGTCCACATTGCTAGTTCTTTAGGGCTTTAAATATTCCGCAAGGTTGTACCAAAGAAACCTAGTAAGCTGGGTAAGAAGATTTGTAAGGACCACAAGAATTCCTCATGCTACAATCTTACACTTAACTTATTAAAAAGATTTTGCACACTTTTCACTTTCTTGCACACAAAGCCACTCATCACACACATAATTTCTATTAGAATAATGGAGGTCGAAGTAGGCTTTCTTTTTAGTACTCACAAAGTACTTCAAAAGAACTTCGAAAGATCTGACTACTTCTTTAGAAATTATCCACACCAATTTAATTCAAACGAGGTTGGTCCATGACCCCAACCTATCAACCCACTCCATCTAAAACTTTTCTAAGAACACACTAAATTTTCCTCCACAGGAGGTGCCTAAAAGAAATTTTTAGTCTAGGTAGGATCTCGGGGGTAGGAATCCAAATAACCCCCTGTTATTAGGTTCTCACATTTTGAAACAATAGAAGTTGAGAATAGGGATCCTTCAAATCTTCCAAGTCAAGTGTTCCTATACCCTAAAGCAGGGAGATACTCGTGAAGGGTCGAAGGCCGAGGTCCGGTTGTTCTATGCATCCCTCCTTGAGTCACCCAACTCTTGTGAGGGTATCCAACCCGTGACCCGTTTTTTAGGCCAAAAATCTAAATTTTGCA
Source organism: Picea engelmannii (assembly GCA_009831015.1). Classification (NCBI taxonomy): domain Eukaryota; kingdom Viridiplantae; phylum Streptophyta; class Pinopsida; order Pinales; family Pinaceae; genus Picea; species Picea engelmannii. The sequence continues at coordinate 158,987 of ML797724.1, read as the reverse complement.
CTTTGACCGAGGTACTTAGTGGCCAAACATAAGATATCTACCCAGGTGGTGGTTGTGGGCTGCAATCACACCTTGATCATATTTTGTGTGGCTATTGGGAAATATTGCCAGCTCTTTCGGGATATGCACCCTCTACCCCTCATTATAACTGATTACTTCAACCTTCAGTACTTCCTCTTCTGGTGGATCCAAACCCCACTGCGAGTGCTATTGGAAGGCCCAATGATAAATTAAGAGGAAGGACGATAGGTCTTTTAGGACATGAGCATTTATTTTTGTTTTTTCCCCACGCGGATGAAATCCACATATCAACATGCTTGTTTATTTCATAGTTGATTTATGTATGATGTTCATTTGATTACATGCAGTTGTGAGTTATACTATTTTGTGAAGGTCAAAAATATAAAAATCTCTTGTTCATTTATTTTCTCTCTTGTCACCATTTGCACACATTCACTTTGCTAGTCGGAACCATAGGGGAACCACAAAATCCTCATCATTATAGACGCTTACAAAATCTCCCTCCTATTTTAGGAGGGGTCCCTAGTCTCTCCAACTCACCGACTCCACCATCTCACAACCCAGTGAGTGATACTATCTTGGGATCATCTTTACTTGGTTCCACTTTTCTTGGGTCAAATACCCAAGGAAATCCATCTATTGGTTCTCCTTCAGAAATAGGCGGGAGTCGAACTTCTTCTCAAGGAAGAAGTACAAACCCACCAAATCCCTCTCAAGGGATAGGTCCATTACCTACACACACAATGGTTGGAACTAATCCCCTGCCAAATCCCCCTTTGCCATACTTGGCATCCCTCAACATTCTTCATTTAACCAAACTCACGAATGATCTCATTTTGTATGATGCCATTTGGCCCAATATGCCTACCAAATTACCTTCAGATATTCCAAAGTTTGAAGGAAAACCAGGGGAAGATCTCACCAACCATGTTATGACCTTCCCCTTATGGTGCTCTTCAAACAACATCATGGATGATTCCATCTGCTTGAGGTCATTTCAAGGAACCCTCACTGGTTCATCAACCAAATGGTATGTGGATGAAACATTAGGGTCCCACGTGACCTTTAAATCATTGGCCAAGGCCTTTTTATCCTTTTTCCAATTACCAATTCGTCATGGCACTGGCTTAGAACTTCTCTCCGAGTTCAAACAAACCACTGCTATTCATATAGCTGATCATATCCATGAATGGCGTCGATGATGTAGTGTGTGTAAAGCAAAAACCACCAAAGAACAACGTCTCGATTAGTTTCTGAAATCACTCGTCCTTGTGATTTCCAAGGATGTAACATCCACTTTTCCTCAATCAGAAGAGGAATCCATTAGCAAGGCCCATCAATTCGACCACATATATGCACAATCAGGTTACTTATACATAGTATTGCTTTATGCACCCAAACCCCTACCATTTGTCTAGGATAGAACTGGGATTTCTCATGCTGTGGATGGGTTGGTTGGTTCTATGACACATCTCAACCCTTACGGCCACCAATAACCTACTTATGGTGCAAATATGTATCCTCAACCATATGGAGGGACATCTTATTACCCTCCTCACACTCCCCAACAATCATGTCTTGTTGTTCCCCCTCAGTTGTTGGGAGGACCCCCATTGGTACCCCAGATGCATCTGACCCCTCAATCAAGCACGGGTCCACCCCCAACCCCCGTATATAACCCCAACAGTAGTGGAAGTACTTCAACTTCCTATACGCCATATGAATCGTCTCCACAAAACCATCTCTATTTTCCATTTCCTAGTCCTCCCCAGCCGGTTGCTCCTCCACCAGGACAACCACATGTCGGCGTTAATTTTGTTCAACCCTCTCCCATTCAGTAGGTTAATGATTTTGAATAGTTGAATACCCCAAATCCAACCCATCAACCGAATAATGCCAAGAAGAAAGGAAAAAGTCGCAACGATAACAACCCGGGACTAGGAGGAAATAACCCCCAATAAAACCGTCCCATTGGGGGCACCCAGAATCAAGGCACCCAAAACCCCCAAGGGGGCAACAATAACAATCAACCGTGACAAGGGAAGAACAACAATATCAAAGCTAACTTCCCTTGCACTCTATGTGGTGAGTATGGAAATTATACTCACCACTGCCCCCAAACTACCAATTACAAACGAATGAAAGAACCCGTGAACACACAACGCCCTCTGGCACCACCCTCCCCTCAACCGGAACCACAACATTATTTGAAACCACCACCTCTGGTTGTTTTGAAAAACCCCATTCCACACCAAGGTGTGATAAATACCCAACAAGATATAAACTATGCCCCACCACAAATGGGGCAATATCAAAACCTAGGTCCTAATCAACCCGAAAATCAAGTTGATTGCAATATCCTCCATACCAGTGAGGAAGAGGTTCTTCTACAAACACGCAACCGTCCATATGGCCTGCCTCCTGACTCTACCCGAACCACCTCAGAAACATCTCCCGCTACAGTCGGACACCCATTGATGATCCCATGCCCTAATACTGAACCAAATCCTCGTATACCCCGCATACCTCTACGACGAAATGTACATAACCCTCATGCTAGGGCAACCCATAATTATAGTCTTGTCGACGACTTAGCCCAATCTCCTGTAGCTATGTCTATGTTGGAGGTCCTCCAAATGTGTCCATATCAGCGCAAATCCTTGCTTTCCGCCTTGGGGGCAGTTGAGCCAACTAATATTTGGCTAATCACCTTTGATTTAGATAGCGGGGAACCACACCTCCCTGCTCTGGTATCTTTTCAAATACCAGTTAATATTTGGAACATCACAATTCATTAGTGCATCCACATGCATCATGTCCAAAGTAGTATGGAAAAAACTCGACTCCCCTGAGCTAGTACCATTTTCCATCACCTTGAGAGCTTATGACAGTTGACCATCATCCCCTGAAGGGCTCTTCCAAAATGTCCCTATCGAACTTGGGGGAAAAATCATCTTGATTGACATTGAATTTATCGACGCCCCACTTGATTACAATATCATGTTCGGACGTAGCTACATGTATGCTATGATGGTGGTACCCTCTTCTGTGTTTTGTATGATGATGTTCCCCCATAACGAGAAAATCGTCACCATCGACCAACTTATATATTACGAGCCTAATCATTCCGCCAACATTGATAACATCCTCCCCCTTGTCTGCACTAGCTCGAATTCTTTTTCAGTCATCAACATTGGTCTTGTAATATTCAAAGACCCATCCTTGTTAGGAACTTATCATGGAGCACCACCTCTCCTAAGCCCTTCTATTTCATCACAAGTGTGTGTAGTTTCCTCTAATGGAACATATATTGGAGCCAATACTCCTCTCACTGAGGCCCCTCCCCACATTGAAGTTCCACCAGTCAGAGAACCACTACCTCAAGAATTCCCTGAAAACATCACCACACCACTTGTCCCGAATTCCCCCCCCCTCAAGGGAAAAACCCGGTTTGAGAAACACTCCCCCAAGACATTACCCAAATTCCTTTTTTCTACTCCCCACCTAGAGTCCAAGCATTCCAGGTAGCTTCTACCCTACCCTCACCCTTCCTAACATGGTTACCGCCATCCCTATATGGTATCTCCATATACCCTCCATGGTTCCTACATCATCTCTCCCTCCTCAGACATACAGATTACCGATGGAGATCCCAGTAATGGCTCCTACCACACCACTCCCACCCACAACTGGCGACAACACCGCCACAACTAGGGGTAGACGAAGGAAGAATGAGCCCATGGCTCCACTCCATCCCCGAGCTCAACCTCCTTACGCACTATGCGAAAGAGAAGGACACCCCACTAACAGATGTCCTACTCTTTCCGAGTTACACAATCTTATCCAGCTCCCTAAGGCAACCCCATTGCTTACCACTTCACCAAGTACATCCACAACTACTCTGGAGTCCTAAACCACATGCAAGAAAGGGTTATGAACCAATTTCGCTTGTGCCATATGTTCAAAATATGGACATTACACTCATCATTGCCTAGCTCTACCTCAATTTCGCCAAACATTAGCCGCAATACGCCACACATCTCATTCTGAGCCCCCTTTGGCATTCCCTAATGTTGCCCACATTACTGACATTCATTATATTTCGACATCAGTCTCCGAGCAAATGAGATATCATCCACAATGTCTTGAAATTTGGTTTATGTCCAGCGACCATCGCATCCCATACATGATATCCCTTCTACATCCTCATCCCTTGAGACCAATGACACTTCTCCGGTGATGGTTCCCCCTACCATCTACCAGGATCCTCTATATTCTCTCATTTTCCACTGTGATGAAGATATCTTGGAGGAACTGACTACCCCTAATTGCCCATGTTATGTGCCCCATCATCAAGCACTTTTTATCTCACAAGAGATCTTTCACCCTCCTGATCAAGCCTCCCTATGCTCAATCAAAACCAAGGATTTTATTCCTCCAGGGCATGTTGACTGGTTCACAAACCCTATTCCTGCCCTCAATGCTTTTGAAGAAGGAAACATGGCCAACATCCCCCCCATAGTCAAAATTGACATTTCCATTAAACCAGGCATCATAGAAGAGATCACCATTGGCACTGCATGCTCCCCTGAAGAAATCATTGCTTGCAAAGATCTCTTTCAGGAATACCAGGATATTTTTGCCTGGTCATATTCAAAGATGCCTGGCCTTGATCCTTCTATAGTCGAACATCAAATTGACACATGCCCGTATATTGCCTCTGTTCATCAAAAGAAACTCCCCCTACACCCATCCAAAGTTGCAGATATCAAAGACGAAATTGACAAGTTACGCTCGACCGGGTTCATTTAACCCATTGCATACACTTCTTGGGTCTCCAACCCCATCCTCATTAACAAAAAACATGGAATTATTCACGTCTGCATAGACTTTCGTGACCTCAACCACGCTTGTCCCAAAGACAACTTCCCAACCCCTTTCATTGACCAAATAGTTGATGATTGTGCCAGCCACGAGGAATTGTCCTTTATGGATGAGTTCTCCGGATACAATCAAATTTAGATCCACCCAGCAGATCAGTACAAAACTGCTTTTACAACCCCTTGGGGCACCTTTTCTTATCGCGTCATGCCCTTTGGACTAAAAAATGCCGGTGCAACTTTCTAACGGGCCATGACCTACGTCTTTCGTGATCTTGCTCACATCATTCTCGATTACTTGGATGACCTCACTGCTCAATCCAAAAAGCGAACCCAACATTTAGACGACTTACACATCATTTTTCAACGATGTCACCAATATAATATCCTCTTGAACCCCCTCAAGTGTGTCTTTTGCGTTACTGTTGGGTGCCTCGTTGGGTTCATTGTCTCCCAGCATGGCATTACTATGGACCCCCTCAAGGTCCAAGCTATCAAAAAAATTCCACCACCTAAGACTTTACGCCAACTACAGAGCCTACAAGGCAAAACCAACTTTTTACGTCTCTTTGTCCCAGATTACGCCACTCACGCACATGGTTTTCTCTGCTTACTGCGCCATGATATCCCATTTCGATGGGATGAATATGCTCAAACAAATTTTGATGATTTAAAGATGCCGTATCCAATGCCCCTTTGATTAGTCCCCCAGACTATGATCACGATTACATCCTCTACTTATTAGCCTATGTTGTTTTAGTCACAGGAGTCCTCGTCCAATTAGGGGATGATGGACGTGAACATGTGATTTACTACATTAGTAAAAACCTTTCAGGACCACCCTTGAAATATAGTCACAATGAAAATCTCGCGTTAGCAGTTGTCCTCGCAGTTCAAAAATTGCGACATTACATTATGCTTTGAACTAATAAGGTCGTAGCAGATTCCAACCCCATACCGTACTTGCTCAGCCGACGACAAATTTCCCGATGGATCGTTATCCTTCAAGAATACAATCTAGAGTTCTCTACTCCAAAAAGCAAGAAATCTCTTGTCCTAGTTGAACTCATTACGACTTTCCCCTCTGATGCCAAAGCTTCCCCTATCAATGAGGATTTCCCCAATGAACACCTCTTCTTCATCCCCTCAGATGATCCTTGGTACGATGACCTCCTCGTCTACCTTCGTACACAAAATTTTGGGTCTCATCTTTCTCGAGATGACCACTGAAGCATTCGCCATCGGGCTCCTCGATACCTCTTCATCAGAGATACTCTTTACTGACTTGGGGTTGATACCATCCTTCGATGATGTCTTACCATCGATGAAGCTGACAGAGTCTTGAATGGTTTCCACAATGGCGCTTGCGGTGGTCACCTCTCGGTTATGTCCACCACCCAAAAAATCATCTCAGCAGGATACTTCTGGCCCACTTTGTTTCATGACTGCATCCATGCTGTTAACTGATGCGATAAATGCCAGCTTTATGCAAACAAAATATGAGCTCCACCAACTCCTCTACACCCGGTCATCACAACCGACCCCTTTTGTAAATGGGGCATAGATTTCATGACTTTCCATCCTCCATCTAGTAATGGACACAAGTACATCGTAGTGGCAGTGGATTATTTTACCAAATGGGCCGAAGCCATGCCCACATTTAACAACACTGCTGACACAACAATGCATGTTTTCTTCAACCATGTCATTACCCGGTTCAGAGTCCCACAATAGTTAGTTTCCAACCATGGTAAACACTTCGAGAATGAGATCTTTTCAGAACTCTCCTCAAATTTAGGCTTCACTCATGAGTTTGCCTCCCCATACGAACAAGTCGAGGTTGTCAATAAATTCCTCAAAACCATGCTACAATGCACTGTCAACAAACATAATACCAACTGGCATCACTTGTTGTTTTCCACTTTATGGGCTTATCGCACTGCAGTCAAAACTGCCACTATTTTTACACCATTCCACCTCGTCCATGGGATCGAATCCAACCTCTCTATCGAGTGTGAAACCCCCACGTTACGCACTACCATAAATCTCTTACCTGACACTACTCCGATGGAGCTGTGCCTGCTGACCTTATAATCACTTGATGAAGACAGTCGATGTTCATTACAACACAATGAAGCAGCTAAAAAATGGTCCAAAGCCACCTTCGATCGCCATGTCAACCTTCACTCATTCAACAAAGGTGATATCATGTTAGCCTATGATATCGCCCACGACACTCTCGGCCATGGGAAATTTGATTCATTATGGCATGGCCCCTTCATCATCCAACATTGCTTCACTAAAGGCGCCTACATCTTGGCCTCTCCCGAAGGTTATCCTCTCAAAGAACCCGTCAACAGGTTGTACTTAAAGAAGTTTTACGCCTAAGCCTAGCACCCCTACCTTAGGTTTCTCTTTGTACACATTTGTATATTTTTTAGTCTTCTTTACTGCCACCACTCCTCATGCCTGATCTATCACCCGTGTTATTGAAAGATGCATCATCCATCAGCCTACCACATCAGTTACGTTGACGGTGCTAGCCGCTGGACCCAAAATCTTGCTTCAGCCACTTGGGCCCTCTATACCCCCTCACATATACTACTCCATTCCAGTGGCATATTCTTAGGCCCAAACACAAACAACCAAGCTGAATATGACATCGTCACTGGTCTCCTCGCCGAGGCTGGTCACCACCATATTCATCACCTTAGCTTTCTATTAGATTCCCAGCTTGTCGTCCTGCAACTCAACAATGTGTATCATGTTCACGATCCTTGCCTCTTCCGCAAATACCTGCAAGTTAGACTCCTATCTCACAACTTTGATTCCATCACATTTACACATATTTCAAGAAACCTCAATCAAGTAGCAGATCACATGGCTAACCTAGTATTAGATTGACATTTATCACATTAAAAACATCATATACATAGCATGATACATTTATCAAAATATAGCAATAGACATCATAAATCATACACACGAAACACAAAGACATGCATGGTCACCAATATATCCACCATATATATCATAAAGGCCATAAATGTTTTACAATATATATATATATATATACACAACTGCCCGTAGGCTCATGAGTCCCATCATCCCTATGAGTACAAAACTGGGTATCAAATACTCTATACAAAATTGGGCTACCAAACCCGTACATATCAGCTTGGCACTCACGGTGCCCCTAGATCTCCCCCCTAGATCCCCTGTCGGCCGGAGGTGCCCCACCAGATGGGGGCCCTCCAGCTTCTAGAGGTAGTCGACCAATCATAGTTTCCCCCACCACCGACACCCTCCGGATCAATGCCTGCCACTCTGCCAGTACTCCCACACACTGGTCCAAGACCTCGTCATCATGGATGTGGGCCCATACACCCTCTGGAACACCCTTAAGGACCCACTCAAATCGTCGACGCATATCCTCTAATAAGGCCGTAACATCTGCATGTGGCTCTCTAGACGACCCGACACTGACATCATCTCACCGATGCCTCTTCCCATCCCTCACCTCTCAGGGCTCCTGTCGAGCCAGATCCTAGACAACCTTTGATTCTCGACCCCAGGGTCGAACATCTGCAAAACAACACAAATATAGTGTCAGTATCCATAGACATGTCTAATCAACGCTATCTACCAAAATAAAAAAGACAGATAACACACATACCTCTATGGTCCCAGTCCTCCCCAAGAGGTAATACCATGTCAGGGTCTTGTCTATAATCCATACCAGCATATGGATACTATAGAATCACCAGTGGCATTTTCCGCCACACTTAAGCAACTGTGGTCATAAAATAATGGCCACCCTCCCCTCCTCCATGTTGGACCAAAACGTGCGCCCACCACATCAATCGAGTATCCCACCACGACGCTAGCGCTAATAGAATCTGAGGGTGCAATAGAGGCACCCTCTCCAAGAACCAGGCCACCAAAATTGACCCAAACTCAAAATCACCATAATCGACATGCCGACACCAGTTCAGCTGGGACACTATTCGTGTGTGCATCAACACACCCCATGCAAATAGGTCTCCATCCAAGACCTCCTCCACTACTCTCAATTACCCACCTATGATGCGATGAGTGCCCAAGGATCCATATATCCTCACTACCATAGTCGTGATGCACTCTATCAGTAGGTCATCTAGGGCCTTAATCCGCACGACCGAACCCGACATTAGGTTCAACCCGGAATAGTTCTGTGTCGCGATGGTCTCTACCCTGTCCTCTCCTGGAAAATGGGGATCCATGGCCAAAACTCTCCCCCGGAATGGGAGTCGTGTCAAAAAATATATGTCCTCTGTTGTAGAGAACGTCAGTTGCTCCCCCCACACCACAAAGCATTGTAGTTCAATGCTCCACATGAAGATAAAAAATTGGAGTAAGAAATCCTGTGACTGTATCAAAGGACAGTCGAAAAACTTTAGAAACCCGTAGGCTGCCAAGTGTCTACGTACTACAGGTTGCTCCCTCATAGCCTCTCTCAATCGATCCCAGTCCCACTCTCGCCAGTGGACCGATATCGTACTCACGACTCTGTTGATCACCTGCATTCACCCAGAAACACTTGATCAACCACATCATCCATCAAAAATCATAAATATAAAAAACCATACACCCCTTAGTCTGCACACAGTGCGTGGCTTTCCCCCATACAGTTGTGCATCGATGCACGATTGTTCTTCAAACAACTATGCACTAATGTGCAACTGTCTCACAAACAATAGTGCATGGGTGCACAGTTTTCCTTCCTACAAGCACGCATCCAATGCACGCCTGTCTGTCACACCCACACACACATATGTGTGGTTGTAACCTACACAGACGCACATTATGCACATGGTTTCCCAACACAGTCGCACATTTAGAAATGCGCGACTGTCTAGGAAAAACTTGCACATAATGTGCAGGAAAATGAGTAGTACATGAGCACACATGCGTGGGTATTCCCTATTTTCCCGTGCACTAGTGGGAACCTACCCTTAAATATCCTTGTACAGACCTATGTATATCCCCTACCTAACATCCATTAAATTAAAAAAATACAGGCCGATAAGCTCACTAACCTATCTCTTGCAACTCTCGGATCGATAGCCCCATGCTCCTTTAATCTCCAAATCACCTCACATCTCTCTCGCCAGATCAACAATAGTGTCAGTGCAAATGAGGTGGCATTGTGGGCCCACCATCCATATATAGGCCCTTTTTCCCAACTTCCACATTTTGTTATAGGAGCCCAGAGCCCCCATTTTTCGATCCATTCTCATCCATGAGATCCTGATCCAACCATATACACATTCACATTCCCCGAGTTATCATCTGCACTTTTTCTTGGAGGAACATTTTTCTCACACCACATTCAGGTACACATGCTCACTTTCAAGTTTTATCAAATAGTTGTTATATGATCTTTATTATCAGATATTGTTCATGTCAGGTATTTGGTTTTTTATGTGCAAGTACTTGTTAAGAAAGCTTACAACCCCTTCAGGTATATGTTCGACACTAGCACATAATTACTCCCTCTGTAAACAATTGCATATCCCAGTCATACCCTCTGACATTTGCCTTTAGGGTCCCTACATTCATCTCTGCAGTATATTTACCTCTGCCACATTTTGGTACTGTCAACCGATAACACTTTCCCCCACATGAGTTGTCCCATTCATAGTTCCCCTTGGAAACTTGGCACTCATGCTGATTTCACCCCCTAGGATTGGGAGTCCCGATAGTATTTTTCACTTCTGAGAATGAACCCCATACTTCTTCTTATCATATTGCTAACCTTTCGAATGGACTCCCCAGATCATATCATCCTACAATTGGTTTTATTGACTGTACTCCCGCAGTTCCATTATCACTACATCTCATCCACCATCAGTTTTCCCATCTGCAGATTGTCCTCCATCCATTTACCTAATACATAAACCCACCCATGGGGCCGCCACCCTCCACCAGTTCTCTTTCACAAACTTGTGCTCTAAACATGCCAAACCATCTTTCACTGGGACACCCATTTCTGTATTTCTATAATCAACCTAAATTATTCTTTATTTCTTTGGTAATTGTATAAATCCCTTATTTCCAGCATATACATAGCTTTTTTAGTCGTCATCCTGATTTCCTTCTTTTACCTGGAAAAGCAACCCATGTCGCCCTTGGTTGGGGAATCCACCCTTTTTTCATATTGACATCGTTAACAAACCCCGAGTATCCCAAATCCATGTACCCACGATCTCTGATTTTGCCCACTTTGTTAGCCTCCGACATAGTTTAACCCCATGTCTAGTCATCCCCATGACACTAGCTATAATTTTACAATTGCTGCCAATCATCCCTCAACACCCCAACCAAGGGTATTCTTGAGTCCCATAGCGTCTTGACTTCTTCCATGTTACCCATCAGTACTTGACATCACCTATTACTCAGTGGATTTCAAGAATCCCTTTGCTTCTTGACGTCGTGTTACCCTTCCGGTCGACATCACCATAGTTTCTAGAAGGGTGGCAATATCTTGACTCTCATTACCTTTTCAATAAGGAGTCTTGGATAACACATAGTGATTCATCATCGCTTTCTAATTCCATTGACCCCTTTAACATTCGATTTCAACAAACTCCCATGTCAAGGTGGGTCTTACTATGCGACCGTGCAACTTTCCATTCCAGCCGAAGACCTCTGAATTTGATAGGCCATCAATGCCTACGAGTATTAGACACTTCTTACCGTCGTCCATCACTTGATTCAGAGCGAGTTCCCCATTCAGGACCTTCATCTGCTATTATCAACCACCCTCGAGGGCACTACAACTTTCTACATCGTCATACATCTTCAGTTACCGTCTCATATTTTGGTTTCATGACATGAGCATGGGGCATGCCCACCTCATTTGTATACAGATTATTTTTTCTTCCTAGAGAAAGGTTTGGTTCCCACTGTTTTCCCTCTCCCTCTGGAAGATCACTCTTGTAGTTCCTCTCTTCACTCTTCCTTACATTGTCACCATCAGAAAAAGAAAAATTGATTTATTTCGGCTATACGTATGCTCCTAACCTCACACATCAGGGGGCATATGTTATCACTGAAAAATCGTCCGCAACATTGCACACAATGGTTGAAGAAATACATCAATTCCAGCAACAATTAGTACACCTACAATACCAAAATCCATCAAAAAGGCACAAAACTATATACTTGGTTCAAAATAAAAGTGCGCAAATTCACCAATGGAAGCATGTTCACTATGCGTAGAATACGTAGTCTAACACAACCCTAAGCGCGCACTGTGCGTAGAGTGCGCAATTGTCTATGAGAAAATTCACACACTTCTCATGAACAACACATTTATGCATCTTGTCGGCCTCTCAACCACTTCCAATCCGACCCCCAACACGATTTGACACTCAGATATGACCGGAATCTAGCTTGGAGGCTTGTCAAGGGCTAGGAAGTTCTCTAAAATTCCCCTTGTTCACACTATGAACCAGTTTTATCTTGCCATGAATGGACACTATAAATATGTGCCATGGGTGTGCTAGAAAAATAAGAACTTCAAGGTATTTTTATGCTGCAAGAATTCTTCTTAGAGAATCCTCTTTTCTCTTTGAATCATTCAAGCACTATAGCAAGGGCCATTCCACTCACCTCTTGAGAGGATTGGTATTGTATTTCTTCACCATTGTTACTTTCCATTGCATGACGAGAAGAGCTCTCTATTAGGGAACTCAAGATCCCTCCCAAGGAGGAAGAGGGGATTCATAAGTCCCTGCCTTTCTCTACGGTGTTAGCCTATCAATACATTGATCCATTGGTAACTATATGATTGTCATTTTTTGTTTTTCATGGTTCTAGTTGTTGCAAGCTTCTCTAACATCTATTTCCTTTTGTTTTTATTTTTATTTCCATCTTTCATGTGTATTTGGTTATCTAATCAACTCACAAACCTCTGCCTTGTTTAGCTGACTTAACTAGGTAAGTAAGTGCTGTGTTTTTTCTCACCCATGTGACAAAACCAACACAACAAGCCTCATGGAAGAATTACGGAGTTGTAAGGCTGACAATGAGAGGCTGATAAAAGAACATGACAAAAAAATTGAAATTAATGCAGTCCTACTACAAAGCCTATCATATATACAAAGGCAGTTGAAACATGGACCAACAACCATTCATGTGGACAAACATCATACTAAGAAAACTCAAATTCCACCTGAGATACAAAAGCATGGTCCTGAAAGTGGCCACACAAAGAGGATCACCTCAAAGAAGGCCCAACATGGAGCCAAGAGACACTCAACGAAAGAATCCTCTAATGAGGAAATTGACAACTCCAGGGAATATTCTAGTAGTAAAACTAGTTCACATTCCCAGAGGAGAAGAAAGAAGAGGAAACATTCCAAGAGACATGACCCTTAAGAGTTTAAGAAATCCAAACCACCCACTTTCGATAGAGAAATTAAAAAGGGGGAAGAAGAAGAAGTTTGGCTACCAGGCTTGAAGAAGTACTTCATAGTCCATGACTACTCTGAGAACTTAAAGGCTCGCATAGTCATTTTCAACTTGAATGGAAAGACCTTCATTTGGTGGGAGGACCTTAGGAATGTGAAAGGAATCCATGAGAAGGACCTGTCATGGAAACAATTTGAGAAGTACTTCAAGAAGAAGTATATATCAAAAAAATACTTTGATGGGAGTACCAAGGAGTTCTATGAACTCAAGCTAGGGCAACTCACAATAGATGAATATATTAACAAATTCTTGAGTTGATAAGGTATGTGCCCTACATAAAGGATGAAAAGGTAAAGATGCAACGATTTATTAGTGGAATGCCTTAGTCCTTCCGAGACATAATTGAATTTGATGAACCAAAGACTTTAGAAGACACTATCCGGAAGGCAAGGTATTGTTATGATCAATTCATGAATAAGGCAAAACCTCATAAGGACTGGAAAAAGAGAAGTAATTTGGGATTCAAGAAGAAGGGGTTTAAATCCTCAAGATTTAAGAATCATGGGAAAATTTCTAAGATGAGCCTTCCTACTAAAAGTGTATATCAACAGAATTTTCCATCTCAGAGTGGTAATAAACCCTTTGGAACAACCCTAGGTAAGACAGATAATACCAAGAGAGAACCCTAGAAATGTTGGGGTTGTGGAGAAGAACATCTACTGAGGGACTACCCACATAGGCAACATGACAATAGGAGGGTCTACAACATCCAAGAGGCTACCACAGTCAATGATGCCGCTAGGAGCATGCCACAAATTTATGTAGCCTTGGATAATAGACAAGTTGACCACCAAGCTTCAGTGGTGGATATGGAAGGTATGATTTCCAACCAACTAGTTTCCATTTTAATCGATCCTAGTTCTAATCTGAGTTATGTTTCCCCTCAAACTATTGAGAAATGTAAATTGTAGCAAGTAAAACATGCTAAATCATGGCTGGTACAATTAGCCACTGGAACCAAAAGAAAGGTAACAAAGGTCATACCAACATGCCAATTCATTATGAATGGATTACCCACCCAAGCAACCCTAAACATGCTCCCTTTAGGATCTTATGACCTTCTAATTGGCATGGACTGATTGGATGCCCATAAAACCAAGTTGGACTTTCACAACAAAACTTTGGAGTGTGAAGATGAATAAGGGAGAAAAATAACCCTACAAGGAATTCAAAAGCCTGCCTTAGTGAGACAAATATCAACCCTTCAAGTGAAGAAGTATTGTAGAAAAGGATGTCCTTTGTATGCAATACAAGTGTTGAACTTTGTTGAGAGCAATTAACCAAGCCTAGAGGATCATCCCATATTGAGAGAGTATAAATATGTGTTTCCATAAGAAGTACCGGGTCTACCTCAAAGAAAAGATATTGACTTTTCAATAGAACTTGTACCAGGAGGGGTGCCAGTGTCTAGAGAACCCTATAGAATGAGTACACCAGAGCTAGTTGAGCTCAAACTACAACTAAAGGAGATGTTGGACAAATGCTACATTCGGCCTAGTGTGTCTCCATAGGGAGCACTAGGCTTGTTTGTGAAAAAGAAGGATGGCACACTCAAGTTGTGCATAGACTATAGACAACTCAATAAGATGACCATTAAGAATAAGTACCCCTTGCCAAGGATCGATGACTTGTTTGACCAGTTAAGGGGTTCTACAATTTTCCCCAAGATTGACTTGAGGTCTGGATACCATCAAGTCTAAATTAAGGATGAATACATCCACAAAACAATGTTTAGGACAAGATATCGTCACTATGAATTTGTGGGGGTGCCATTTGGACTTACCAATGCACCAACCACTTTTATGTGCTTAATGAATAATGTACTCAGTAAGTTTTTGGACAGATTTGTGTTGGTTTTCATTGATGATATCCCAATCTATTCTAAGAGTAGGGAAGAACATGAAGAACATCTCAAATCAGTGCTTGAAGTGCTAAGAGAACATCAACTCTATGTTAAGTTTAGTAAGTGTGATTTTTTCCAAAAACAAGTCCATTACTTAGGCCATGTTATTTCTGAAGAAGGACTGGCAGTTGATCCTAAAAAGATCAAATCCATTATGGATTGGCCTACCCCAAAGGATGTATCTGATATCAGATCCTTTATGTGCCTAGCATGATACTATAGAAGGTTCATAAAGGGATTTTCCAAGATCGGTTCCCCAATCACCTCCCTTCAGAAAAAGGGAGTTAAATTCATTTGGACACTAGAGTCTGAAGAGAGATTCCAACAACTAAAATACCTTCTAACCAATTCACATGTGTTGAAGATTGCAGACCCAAACAAGGACTTCCTTGTGTGTACAGATGCCTGGAAGGAAGGGCTCAGAGGAGTCCTTATGCAAGAAGGACATGTGATTTTCTACGAATCCATAAAATTGAATGAGCATGAAATCAATTATGTGACCCATGATTTGGAGTTGGTTTTCATAGTACATGTTTTAAAAATGTGGAGAGATTACCTCCTAGGTAGAATATTTGTGCTTATAACATACCATAGTGGGTTGAGATATATGTTTGATCGACTAAAACTCAATGCTAGACAAGCTAGATGAATGGCTCTCCTTAGTGAGTTTGATTTTGAAATCCAACATATCAAAGGAAAATAAAATAGGGTGGTTGATGGCCTTAGCAGAAGTATGAAAGTGATTCACTTGGAAGTTGTAAGCACCTATGAAATAGACGTCAAGGAGAGAGTCAAAAGTGCATGAGAAACATATGCATTTTTCAATACTGTGAAATCATACTTAGAGAAAGAGGCCACATGGTTGAAGTATAAGGGTTATAAATTGTTGAATGATGGCCTGCTAACTTACAAAGTTAGGTTGTATATTCCAAATTGTGATGACTTGAAAAGGTCCATAATGGATGAACTACACAAAATACCATATACCGGTCATCCTGGTTATCAGAAAATTATCACAACCAATAGGAAACTATTTTCTTGGCCCGGACTAAAAAATGACATAGTTAATTACTTAGCTAAACATCTATAATGTCAACATGTTAAGGCACAACACCAACATCTAGCAGGGTTGTTGCAGCCCCTACCAATCCCAAAATGGAAATCGTAAACCATATCCATGGATTTCATCACAGGGTTACCAAAATCAACCAAACATAATGACGCCATCATGGTAGTTGTGGACAAACTGAGCAAGGTTGCTCACTTTATTCCCTTTAAATCAACTTGAAAGGTAATAGATATTGTGAGTATTTTCATGAAATAAATATTTAGACTGCATGGCATGCCTAAGGAAATCATATCCGACCGAGATACAAAATTTACTTCAAACTTTTGGAAATATATGTTTGTTGGTTTTGAAACTAAATTGCTATTTAGTACAACCTATCACCCTAAAAATGATGGGTAGACAGAGAGGGTAAACCAAATGTTAGAGGACATGTTAAGGATGCATGTAATGCATCAGCCTATGAAGTGGGAAGACTACCTACCACTAGTAGAGTTTTCTTATAACAATGGCTATCAAGAGTCACTGAAGATGAGCCCTTTTGAGGCCCTCTATGGTAGACAATGAAATATTCCAATCAGCTCGAATAACCCAATAGACATAATTACAATAGGGCCATATATGCTAAAGGAAATGAAACAACAAGTAGTTCAGATAAAACAAAATCTGAAAATAGTTCATGATAGACATAAAAGCTATGCAAACAGAAAAGGGAATCCTAGAGAGTTCAAAGAAGGGGATCATGTGTATCTCCGAGCTAGGCCCCAAAAAAGTTCCTTGAGAATGGGATCTTGTGCCAAGTTGGAACCTTGGTATTGTTGACCCTTTGAAATTTTGGATAAAGTGGGACATGTAGCTAATAGACTAGCACTTTCTCCCACAGTGAAGGCACATAATGTTTTCCATGTTTCGTCACTAAAGAAATATGTACATGATTCTAATCATATAATTGATTGGTTTGTGATTTAGGTGGAACCAGAGGGAGAATTCTTACTAGATCCACAATGCATAATAGACAAGAAGGAAACCCCACTCAGGAACAGAACCATTGCACAGGTCAATGTGCAGTGGAAACACTTTGGTCCAGATGAAGCTGCATGAGAAATGAAGGATGCCATGAAACACACATACCCATTTTTGTTTACTTCTTTACATACAGAGCACATAGACAAGTAGAACATTGAGGACAATGTTCCTTTAAGGGGGAGGGGATTGTAATACCCTTGTTTTCCCCATCTTGGAATATAACTATACCTTGCCAAAAGACTATGACCATACTGCATATGTATGGATGTTGGAATTGATGAACCTTTTTATTATAAAAGGTAATGTATGTATTTCTATTACTAAATAAAAAATGGATAGTGTTTCATAACTGCTGAGGGGGTTTGCTAAGGTAGATCATGATGCATGAGAGAGATGGTGAGGGGAACCAACAATGGTTGAGATGACCCCCACCAAACCAGTACGTTACTGGATTTAAATTATTCAGACCCAGAACAATCCTCTGACCCATAAATAAATTACTAGTCAGGATGGTAGTTGGGAAGTCCTCCTCAAGAGTCAATGAGGAGATGGGCATAGTACCTATTTGAAAAGCTTCCTGACCTGACCAGGAAATGAGGATTTAGACCCACACAATCTTGCAGAGGAAGGAAAGAAAAGAAGGGAGTTCGTGGGCAGAGGGGAGGATAAGAGGCAAATGAGTCTAGAGACCATTTTCTAAAGAGGGAGAGCATGTACAACTCTCTGGTTTGAAAGAGAACTAAAAAATGAGTTTGTTCTGGGTACGGGATTTTGATGGGAAACGTCTTCAATTCGAGATGATAAATGGGGTTACAAGAAAATGAGGGACCAACGAAGCACTCATTGCAAACCCCATTGCTTGGTAGAGGGAGAAACGATCTACTGAATTCCTATGGGAAGAGGAGAGCGACCTCCATCCCTGGTTGTTGATGAACGAGAAGGAAGAGTCTCTCTCAGAGTATCATGATATAGCTAGGGGGTGGCCAACGGTAAATCCGTCTAGGATTTGTTGTGCCCACGGTTGGGTGGAGAAGGGCACCCGTCTCAATAGTTGCTTCACTATCTGGTTTCTTGATAAGTATTCTTATACCCTGTGTACTAGGATTGAAATGATGGTTGGATGTGTGTGTCTATGACTAAAATTTACATTGTTTGATTTATATTAGAAATGATTAATTTTCTTCTGAAACCCCTACATTTGAATGGTTTCTATTTGCCTCTGCTTAGCAGTAGGAGAACTATTTAGACATGGGTCTTCAAAAAAGTTTAGGAATAAGTTTACGATTTATGTACTGGTTGGAAAATCCTTAAGGGATTTTTTCCCAAGGATTGATTTTGTAATGTAAGAGTTGGGGAAAATTTCGTTGGATTAATTCAGTCCTGTTGAACCCTCGAATTCATCTTCGCAGGTTACTGAATTCGATATTTGTGGAGGGAGGGTGCCTCCTTCATACCATTTGTTTGTGTGACCGAGGGCTCATGTCCACGACCCTAACCAAATCACGGCTTAGAGTTGAGCATGCAGCCACAAGACTTGTTAGGGAATCCACATGACCAAGACCTTGGAACCCTTCACTAGGTCCGAAAGGAGCTAAGCTATTTTGGCTTCAGAACTCTGGGAGTTCAGAGCTCTAGGATGTTATGACTTTACAACCTTTAGAACCAATAGAAGGAAACCTATTGGTACGGTTACCGGCAAGGCTGACCGACATCTGGTGGTTCCCTTGACTGTGACCATGGGACCTATCCCACCATTAAACCATGATACACTTCTTGGTCGTAACGTAACACGAGCCATAGATATGAGGATCTTCGGGATCTTCCCTGGTCGTTGGATCTATGTCATGTTTAGTTCGACGTTGACCACTCCAAGAGAAAGGGAGTGTTAAACGGGTGGAACTCTCGAACGCCAAACTCGTGAAGTGACGAGGACTGTAGGTACAAGGATGCTTCGAGATCTTCCTTGACCGTTGGATCTACGTCATGGTCAATCCAACATTGACCACTCCAGGAGAACAAGAGTATTAAACGGGCGAAACCCCCGAATGCCGAAGTTGCAAAGAGAGGAGTACTATCGATCCGAGGATGCATCAAGATCCCTCCTAACCATTGGATATAGACCGTGGTCAGCCTGGCGTTGAACACTCCAGGAGTAATAAGGGAACTAGATAGCCAAGCTCCTAAATTCTGAAGTCGTGAAGCGATGGATGCCATAGGTCTATGGATCTACGTGGACCTATCTCGACCGTGGGATAAAAGGGGTTTTTGATAGGTTGCTGGTGGGAGTTTAGGATTTGGAGCTCTAGGAGATTTCATAGGTAGGAGAGGCTAGAGACTTCCGAAGGCTATCAGTCTGTAGTGATGTGGCACACTGACGTCATCTAGGGTGATGTGGACCCATGTTCGACGTGCCACGTGTCACCTTGATTTGTACTTTTTACAGACCTTATATTCCCATTAGAACATAACATGTCACCCATTGATGGGGCCACGTGTCCTCTCTTCCCTTTATTGCATGTCATCACCCTGGCGCATGATCACTTTGCCTAAAAGCTGGTGGAGTACTTGGGACACCGGGAGTTCAAGACTTCAGGGAACTTGGGATGTTGGAACGTCGGGGTTAATCGACCGAAGGCCCACACCTACCTACCCTCGCCTCTGCATTTAATGCACCACCATGTGTAAGTGTGGACCCTTCGAGAGCCTGGGGTTTCAGAACTTCGGAGGTTTGGGGTGGTGTATTGGATAAGTCGAAAGGGTCGGAGCCACATGGCATGATTCTGGGGTTTCAGGATTCCAGAGGATATGCGAGTAGAGAAAAGGTCGTTCAACACCGAAGCATCGAACGTCGAAATCCTTTAAGCCTATGTGTTGAATGGAAGGTGAATCTCAACCGTTGGATTTAATGGTGGATTAATCTCCACCATAGATACAAGAGTGCGAGGGAACTTTGAGACTTCGAGACTCTGGGATTGTTTCAGACAGGGATGGGAAAGATGCTTGGCCGAAGGCCCGATAATCACGAAGGCACGTGGAACATTCCAAGTAACCACCCCTCAAATGGCCATGTCATCGCTAATGGATGACGAACTTGGTTGAGACCATGGCAGATTGGATGATACAAATGAGGTGAAGCCACATGGGTGGCATGTGGCCTTTGACCAATGATGCCTGAAGAAATTCAGAAGGGAATAACTCCCAATCTAGAGCTTGGATTGAGCATGGTAACAGTCGTAAAAAATCTCTTGATGAGAAGAAGGTGGTGGATATCTCGGGAAAAGGATTCAAGATGATTGAGAAAATCAAAATTTTGATGCCCCATCCCTTAAAAAGGTACTTTAGGGGTTGGGTGTGTTACATTTTTTCTCATGGTTTTGAGCTAACACATTGAATTACTCATTGTATTGAGGAGGCTCCTTAGTTGTAAAAGGAGGATGCCTCTCTCATTTTCATTTCTTGGATATTAATGATAAAACTTTCCTACAAAAGTTCTTATACATCTATACTCTTTTATGTCATGTTTTAGGATATTTTTCAAGGGTTTAGATAGAATATTTTTCAGGTTCCCTGGAGGACAGAGCTACTACAAGGCCAAAGAAGTGCATCTTTCTCCACTTAGAGGGGCAACTAAGGTATATATTTATTTCCTTAATCCCTTTGACCATGGAAATTTGTGTTCCTTTGCATTCAAGTAGGAAGTCTAGGGGATCTTCCCTCTTGCAATGGTCATGATTTGAGAACACCTTGATAGTACTTGGAGAGGCTCCCTAGAGGACCAATCCCCCCATCCAAATTTGAACAATTCTATTGGCCATAGACAATTCTTGATAGGATATCCACTTAGGTTCCCTTAACGTTGTCTCATATTCAAACCCTATGCCTCACTAGACTTGTGTGTCGTAGTCTAAACGTTCTACACAATGACTTATCTCCGACTATTTTTTTCGGGAACATTTGTCTGAAATCTGATAAGAAATTGTTAGAACTACATATTTGAGTGATTAATTTTGTATCATCCAAGTGCTCCAGGGGCTTTTCAGCATGCTACATCCATTTTTGCATTCAAAAATGGACTTTAAACAACAAAAAATAGTGATCTCGTGTAGATTTATGTTGTTGGATTCCGACAAAAAAGGTCATTTCGTAGAACAATTAGACAACGCCCACTTGTGTAGTGACCCCATACCCTCTTCTAGGCACTAGTCTATCTTTCTCTTCAACTAAAATATTATCCTTTCCCTTTCTCCTTCTGTTTTCCTTTTTTTTGGTTTGCTTTACAACCTAGGATTTTAATTTGGTTGATCCTTAAATCTTGGTTGTCGCATCTAAGCTTATTTTTCATCTATTGACATCTTAGAAAGGTTGGATCCCTTACATGTCAAGTGGTGTCTCAAGGTTTATCTTATTATTGACACGATTTAAGAGTAGTGGTCCTAGGTTTATCTTATTATTGCAATGATCTAAGACTAGTGGTCCTTGTTTCATTTCTTGATCCTAGGATCTATCCTTAAACAACTAATAAAATCTAAAGTGCTTAACTTTAATATCTTTTACTTTAGTTTATTGTGCTTGGAAATGCATTATTAACACTACTCTTACACAAAATTATTTGCTAGCATTGATATTTTTCATTGATCTGTCTAAGATTGAAGTGAATCGATGCCTAAACAAGTGAAAGGTCTTGATCGTTAAGTGTTACGATCCGGATAAAAAACTCTGTTTCTAAGCTTGA
>ML797724.1:80997-102872 GCA_009831015.1 Picea engelmannii | reverse complement strand
ATAATTTAACTTATATAAATCTAACTTTAAATTACATATTAATATTAATATTACTAGTTAATTTAAATTAATATATTAAATTAATAAATATAGAGGGATAATATTATGTAAAATATATTATATATATATTTTATTATACTATATATATTTTATTAGTATCATCTTTTATTTTTATTATTAAGGGTTTGGTAGATTTTTTAGTATCACTCTTTATTATTACGGTGATAAAATATTCAAGATTCAAAGAAACAAACAAATATATTTTAGTTTTTCATTTGGAACATTACAACATCAATTAAGTGTTAAAGAAGTGCAAAATTAGAAAACTCTACCAATAGTTATTAATGCATCAATCGATTATTGAACCTGAGTCTATACCATGGTAGGGTACTACTATTGTGCGATAAGGATTGCACACGCTCCTATTGCTTGACCTTTTATTAAATTCAAGGCTTGAATATGTTTCTATTGAAATTATGCTCTATGATTCATGAGAAACATTCTCGAGTCTACGAAGATGGCAAGGGCTTCTATTTTGCAATCGGTTGAGGATGAAATTGTAGGTGGGCATCAAAATCTCATGAGTTTAGTGGTGCCCTAATTGAATTTCTTATATCTGAGTAGCTTAGGACTAGTTTGAGCACATCCTAAGATAAACTTAATCTTTAGGGAAACATTCAAATTTGCTAATAAAATACAAATGCATAATCATCTTAGCTCATGTTGCTCGAGTGTTTGTATCAATGAAGAAGCTAGCTCTAATTCCAGGCAAATGGCCTTGAATCTTATCCCCAACACAACCATGTCAGAACAATTAAGTTACCATTCCTAAAACCAAGTTCTTATGTCTAAAATTAATAAACCCAAAATAATGAGTAATCTCTAATCATAAAACTACAAATACATATAGAAAAAAATTATCGTGTCATCGCATAAAATTACCTCACAAGGAGAATATAGCAATGGAAATTATGTCATGTTGACCATGTCATCCCTTATTGAGAGATAATGCCACACCTCTTCTCTTTTCATCCAAGAAAACAACAACATAAAATTCTTTATGTCACAACTCATTGAGAGATAATGCCACACCTCTTCTCTTCTCATTCAAGAAAACAACAACATAAAATTCTTTATGTCACAACAGTAACACCTTTGTACTTAACACTTTTCACACTTTATTGAAGGCGAGGATTAGTCAATATGTGGCTGTCTCCCTTGTTTTTCATATTATATACACACATCTTTTTCATTCAAGGATACATATTTTTAAGGTAAAAGTGTGGATTAACACACATGCCTTCATTTGCATATATATTTTGATTCACCAAGAGTGGGGAGTTATTAGTCCCTGCCAAAGGCGTAGAGGGACTATAGCGATCGATAATTCGTTGAATTCATATTAGTTTGTCGTTTGACTACAATTCTTTGCATAATCTCTATTGTTCAAACTAGAGAACTTAAAACATTATTTTTTATATAATAAAAAAAACTTTATATGTCGTGATCTCATTGGATAATAGATTTGAGGTCTTATTTCCAACTTCACTATTCCCAATGTTTTATATGTTAGCATATCCAAAGTTTTTGATCATCGACGGTCTTTTTGAATTTGTACTATTTATATTGAAATGTTTAGATATCCAAATTTTTGAGCATGGAGAGTCAGTGTTTTTTATTAGTTGACTTCATATTACTTTGTCCTTTGACTATTTTTTTTTTTGCATATTCTCCATTGTTCAAATAGGCCTGCCACACTGCATTAATTCTTAAATGTTTTCACAACACGAGGCCCTTCGACGGTTCTGACAGCCTTAAGTGTTTACCTAACAGGCCTCACAACGTTAAATGTTTACTCAACAAGCATGTTACAATATCGTTTCCTCCGATTTTTGGATACAGTCTTGTATGTAGTGAATTTGGGCAATATTGTTCTTCATCGACATTACTGGTTCAATGGTTGATGCTTTCTCGTTGGTTCGTTGGATGTTGCTTATTGTTGTTTGATTCAACTTTGCAAAGTTGAGGTCTTGCAACTGCAGTTGGACCTCTTGGTGCTTGTTCACTGGTTTGTTGTTTGTTGCTTGCTCTTGTTTGCTACAACTTTGCAAGGTTGGGGTCTTGCATCCGCAGTTGGACTTCTTGTTGCAGTTTTCATGGTTGGGGTTCTTCCTTCGCGATTGGAAATGCACTTATGTCATTCCTCGTTCACGGGTAAGTTTTAGTGCCATGGTTTCATTCCTATTCCTTATTTGTTGTTTTCTATTTGCACCTTGCAAGCAATAATTTTCAATACTAGGAATGCCTGAGTCAAAATCCTCTTGCAGAACATCTTTGTGTGTGACTGCTACGAGTAGAGAAACAATAGTGTGCTACTATCTTGTTCTTATTCTTGAACGTCAATGTTTGACGCATAACCCACCTTTGTCGCAACCATAGTGACATATGAAAAAGGAAATCAAATTTTCTCTTCATATTTTCTAGTCCTGAAAACCATACGTTTGGTGCATTTTTCCCAGTCTGTTCCCTTCCAAAATGTCTTGTCCCCTTTGAATGCCAATGATGGAGACATAACCCACATATGTTGTAGCCACAGTGACATATAAAAAGGAAATCAAATGTTCTCCTCATATTTTATGTTCCTGGAAACCATACGTTTGGTGCATTTTTTTCAGGTTGTTCCCTTCCAATCACATATGCCCACTTCCATGTCCTGGACATCGTACCATAGCTCTTTTGAAAATAGCAATGCAAAGGGGTTTACAAAACAAATTCAGAGTTGTCATTACGGAGCAAGCATCTACCAGGACCTTGCCATCCTTTCTTTCTAGGTTGTGACAGGGCATGCTTTTATTCTCTGGATCAAAAAACACGTTTAGCTATTGGTTTTATGCTATCCTTTGTGTCTTGCAAAGCATCTTCCTCCATTGAAACGCTTATAGGATGCACGCGTGGAATAGGTTAAAAAATGATATGCCTTGAATACTCGGTCTTTGTGTTGAGAAAATTTATAGTGTTATTTCATTTGCGTTGTCTCTTCTATTTGGTTCACTATTCACTATACCTTTGTTTGTTTTGCATATGCTATAGTGACCACGGGGCATTGAATTTGACAGGAAGAAGGTTGAAGGATACATAGCAAAATTGATATGCAGTTCCAGACTTATAGTTTTCATTTTTCTTTTTTTCCCTATTTGCATATTATCTGAATACAACTAAGAAACATCTTGAAAATCACAACTTAAAAGATGAAGCAAGTAATAGATGTTGAGTGCTATGAAATAGATACAAACTCCATTGTACATGACAACATCGACTAGGTATTGCATAGAAATGGGATTTTTAGATTAGATGTATTCTCGTATACTTTGGGAGATTGCCTCTTCGATGCATTTCAAGTTCTATTGAATTCCCGTTATTCCTCGACCGACCTATGCAATGGATTGATATATATTTTCTTGTCTTTTTTAGAAAATGGCGATGTTGAGGCATTGGAGTCATATCAATGCGAATTGGCATTTGATTTTCTTTGCCATTTGCATGGAATACATGATGTCACTACATATTTTTGAAATATGCGGTTGTCTGCATCTGCAACTCTACCTGCACATGAGAGGGTACTTTGGGGAGACACATTTTGTATATGGTGGTTGTCCAAGTGGATGAATATATCAATTGGAATATGGTCATTGACAAGAAAAACACGATATCTACTATTCAAGAAAACTGCATCTAGGGATCCATATTGCATCTTGTTCCATGATGCTAATCCTGTCAGTGGTCATTATGAACCACTAATCTATAGAAAATTATCCATATGAAATCTTGGAGGACCTCATATTTACTTGTCCCTCATTTGCAAAGACCTTCAATCACATTGGAAACGAATTATGCATCATATACACTCCCATGGATTGCACATAGTGACAATTTTTGCATCTAGTTGCAGAGATAGTTTGTTCAATGCAATTTTCTATTTGGTAGAAACATAGTTGATGTGCACTCACTGCACCTTTACACTGTATAATCCTTTTTCAATGCAATTATAGGCGACAGTCAAAAGACTTTTAACTTCTTGCATCAACACCTTTTACCATATCTCCTAGAAAGTATGCCGATAATTGGAAGTTGGCAACAATACCTTGTAAACATGGCAATGCCATATGAGAAAGGAAATGTAGAGGGTGACAGATTCTGTTTGCAATGGATATCTATCATATTCAGAGTAAATATCTAGGTCTGGTCGGCCTTGTTGGATGGTACTATCCATTCCTACTGTATTGATTCAAACTATGATCGAACAATTGACATCATGTCGTTGAAAAAAAATACGCCACATATTCGTTATCAACCTTTGATAACAAATACTACTAGTTCAGGATCCATTGCCCATGCCACCCAAATTGCATTGAATTTGCATAAGTGTCGCATGCTATTTAATCAGAATGAAACTCATCCTAGTTGTCATGAGGTCATACAGAGATTAAACAAAAAACATAGACTAACTTATCACAACTTGAAAAAGGTCATACGTGAGAGAAAAAATACATTGGTACACTTATTTCTAGACATAAACTCACATATCAAAACCTAAAATAAATTGTTCGTGCACAACACAATCACATTTTCACACTTTCTGCTGAACACAAACATCACATGTCCAATGAAAAAGAAAATCACCATTTTCACCATCGATATGGTGAGGATGCAATGCTCATAAGAAATGTCGATTCCACCTCCAACATGGCTTGTCAACAAGTGAAACTAGTTTCCAGTGGCAACCACACGTTAAAATACCGCATGTTGAAAAAACAAATGTGTGAGAGAAACATGTGCAGCCACATATCCCACAATGGTCATGGTACTGACTGAGAGGAAAAATCACATATCATGGCCTAGAGCCAACACCATGCACTGCTAGCAATGAAAACCAACAAACACTTTCTACGCATGCTTATCTAGGGAAGAAAGATGAAAAACATATCTATATGAAACAAATCAAATACACTCCTTCCATTGCATGTGCGATTTGCGATCAATTGAATTTCGCAAAAAACACTAAGTCTTTCACGCCTGACTTGGAAGCAAAATATCTCGAGTTGACACTAAATGATAGAACATTTTCCAGTGACAATATTTGTCTTCCATGCAAACGATCACTTGAAAATGGAAAACTTCCACACTTTGCAACGTCTGACCAAATAAGATGTAATACACCACTACCAGATATAAGTACACTTACAAAAATTGAAGAGAGACTTATGTCTCTGGGAATTGCATTTGCAAAAATCAGACCCTGGGGCTACAAACGATCCCAAATGGGCTTAACATGATCAATTATTAATGTGCCTGTCCAACTAGATGTTGTACAAAAATCCTTTCCACAATTCATTAGCGATACAATGACAATTGTTGTAGCTCTCAAAAGACGTTTGCAATACAAGAATGCATACCAAACAGGTAAAGTGTGTGTGCATGTTTTCATGAAAGCAGTAAAAGAATTATGTTCCAGGGCCATGTACAAAGCACATAACATCTGTATAAATGATAACTGGAACATTGTTCTTGGAGAAGGGGATGACAACTTTGCACATAATTTTGAAACTACTAGTCAATTTGATACAAGTGATGAATCAGAGAATGAAAGCCCTGCTGAAACATTGATACATGGATTCACTGACTCACAACGCATTCGTGACTTGCAAGACAAGATTGTCAAAATTGCACCTGCTGAAGGGAAATGTCCACTTGGAATATTCAAGGACAAATTTCCTGAGGAAATTAACTTCCCAACACTGTTCTATGGAGATCCATGTCCCAGTGACATTACAGAATGATTCAACTACCAAAAAATAGTTCGATGGGAACTGCTACATTCAAGCGACGACTTCTCTTGTCACAAAACAAATCTGTTTTTCAAAACAATGTGCATAATAATTAAGCAAGTGCTCTCTTGCATGTGGGTGCGAATAAGAAAAGGCCAGCTACAAGGAAGAAAGTTATTGGCCAAAAATGTCAAGTACAAAGAAAACCTAGAAAAAATCCTAAAATTTGATATTGGATACATAGATTTAAAAAACATTCACATCTCTCCTGACTCTTTGCAACAAAACAAGAAAACTATTTTTGCAATGATCCGACAATTGGGACCACCAACATTTTTTATCACATTTACAAGTGCAAAGCATTGCTGGGATCCGTTGGTGGCTATAGTGTTTGCATTGTATAGGAACAGGAAAAGGAAAAAAACAAACTAATACATTGGAAAATGATGACATTGACTACCTCATAAGAAAATACCCAGTAACATGTACTCGCTACTATAGGCATAGAATAAATGCTTTGAGGCAATTGATATGCCATGATGAAACATTATTTGTAAAAATATCGGACTACTATTTTGTGACTGAATTCCAGAATAGAGGGAGTGAGCATGACCACACACTATTGGGGATAGAGGGTGCACCGGTCTATGGAAATGACAACAACTCACAGATTGAATAGTTTGTGGAAAAATACATAACATGCAACACATATCATTTGGATCCAGAGCTTGCCAAAGTTCATAGACATTATCATACAAGAAGCTGTAAAAAATGAAAAAAATTCACATTGCAGATACAACTTCCCTGTGCCGCCAATGAAAACAACAAGAATCATAGAGCCAATTAGTTTAGAGGACAATGTTCTCATTGATAAATCTAAATCCTTGTTCACATTTCTAGAACAAAAAGACTTTGATGAGTTAATGAGCTTTGAAGACTTCTTGATAGAGATAAATCTAACAAAAGATGAGTACATCCAAGCTATACAATCTACACTTAAACAACCAACAATTTTCCTTAAACGAAAACTTTCCCATATTTGGAACAACATTTTCTCCAAGGACATGCCAGTTATGTGGAATGCAAATACAGATGCACAATATGTCCTCAATGCATATGCTACAACATCATATTGTACCTCGTATATGACAAAGGTTGACAATTTTTCCTTAAACGAAAGATGAGTACATCCAAGCCATACAATCTACACTTAAACAACCAACAATTTTCCTTAAACGAAAACTTTCTTATATTTGGAACAACAAATTCTCCAAGGACATGCCAGTTATGTGGAATGAAAATACAGATGCACAATATGTCCTCAATGCATATGCTGCAACATCATATTGTACCTCGTATATGACAAAGGTTGACAAATCTATGACAAGTGCATTAAAAAGAATACACAAAGAACATGAAAGAAGTAATATTGATGCTATGCAAATGATACATACACTTGGAAATACATTACTTAATCTTCAACAAATGTCTTCTCAACAAGCAGTCCACATTGCACTTTCCCTACGCCTCAACTATAGTTCAAGGAAATGTGTCTTCATAAACACATCTCCAGTTGAGAAACACACATTTGTGTTTAAACCACCGTCTTTGCTAGAACAAGAGCCTGATAATTCAGAGAACGTACTTTGTCGCTCTATTATTGATTATTACCTCCGGCGTCCATCTCCCATTAAGCATATCTGCTTAGCAGAGTTGGTATCACATTACAAAAAAAATGGTGCACCCATATCAAAAAGAAAAAAACCCTCTGTAATACGCTTTGTCAAATACAACAAACATACCGACTATGAAAACTATTGTAGAGAAAAAATACCGTTGTACGTTCCGTTTGATCAAATTGAAAACACATTAAAACATAACTTCCCTACATGGGAAGCTGTGTATATTGCTTATGAGACTACAATACAAACCAATGAACCTAGATTTACATACAATGTTAATCCAACATGGGGTGACTTATAAAGTGTAGTTCATGAACTAGAAAACCTGACAATGTTGATGGGACATTTACAAACCGTAAAACAAATAGAACTCTCTATGAGTCCTATGACTTGCAAGTAGATTTTCCTCATCCTCGAGTAGCCGACATTGAAAAATGTATCAATCTTGGATTTCAAGTCACAAAACATCCTTTCTTTATTGAAAATAACGAATACTACAGAGTCAGACGTCTGTTGAATCGAGAGAAGCAAGCAATTCTAAAGGATATTGCAATTAAAAAACACTTAAATATGCACACTCCTGTGCACTTGTTCCTTATAGGCAGGACAGGAACATGTAAGACACTCACAACGAAATCACTATTCCAAATGCTTATGCAAATCTATGATTCAAGCAATTCCTCTGAACCTATGAAACCAAAGAGGCTAATAGTTGCATACACAGGAAAAGTTGCATATAATGCATGTGGAACAACAGTCCACTATGCATTTTTGATGCCTTTTAAAAAGTCACAGTTTCTTCCACTCAGCAAGGAAATGTTAGATACCTTGTCTAAGATTTATGATGAGCTACAACTTGTCTTCATAGATGAGGCATCTTTGATTGGAAGTTGCTTCTTGTATTCCATTGACAACCGATTGAGAAACATAAAACATGTGCACACCAAATACTTTGGGAACATTGACATGATATTCTGTGGGGATGTTTACCAGGTGCAACCCATCCAAGATTCTTTGATATTTGAACAACCTACGGTTAATATGAAAATAGTGACGCATGACTTCTGGAAAGACAATATAAAATTCTTTGAATTACATACTACAATGCGCTAGACAGATGAAACATTTAGTGCAATTCTGAATAGAATGCAACCAAACAACCAAACACATGATGACTTAACATATATCAATTCAAGGTGCATGCGACCTGCATCAACATACACAACCTTCCCTTACTTGTTCTACATGAATAGGGATGTTGCAATGCATAACAGGTACATGCTATCGCTCATTCTTGGCGATGATATCATCATCAATTCAATTGAGCTTGAAGAAGACAACCATGGAAATGTACTACGTCATGAACATACAACCACTTTGCCTTTGCAACTTGTCCTGAAATTAGACATGCTAGTTGAAATATATGCCTGCAACTATGATTCACAAGTTGGCTTGGTAAATGGTGCAGATGGAATACTCAAATCTTATACCAAAACATAAAAAGTTGATGTCCTCTGGATTAAGTTCCATGAGCCGCATATAGGCCACAAACAAGAAAACAAGTTGGATTATCTATATAATTCAAACACTGCACGCGATTGGACACCTATCTTATGAATATCAAAACCAATATCGACATTGAAAAAGATAGTTCGACTGAAGATTCAAAAATAATTTCCAGTTAAACTTGCATGTGCACATACAATCCACAGATCACAAGGGCTAACACTTGATATTGTTGCATTTGACCCTACTAGAATTCAAATACATGGACTTGTATACACAACACTGTCCCGTGTCAAAAGTATAGACTCCTTGTATTACTAAGTGCTCTTACAAAATATAACTTCAAAGTCAAACACAAAGTTGATATTGAGATGCAACGCCTTAGTACTAGCACAAAGTGGCATCTACAATATGATTACCAATCCATACAAACAAACTCATTTGTATCAATTCTCTCACTTAACACACACAACCTACATGCACATATGGATGATATACTCAATGACTAGGACACAATGCAATCCGATATTATGTGCTTGCAGGAAACATACATGACATTATGCATGCAAAACAAGCAATTTCCAAATCACAATTGCTATCAAGTTACATTACACATGGGGTGTTGATATTAGTGAAAAACATGTAACAATTTTGGAGCATATGCATTTCGAAGAAAACAATATTGAGATGGTGTTCACAAAAGTAATTTTCTATGGATCAGAAATTGCAATACTGAATCTCTATGTTGCTCCGCATGCAACATTCTCCAACATACTAAATTTTCTTTCAAATGCATTAGAGCATTTGCATCTGAATGAAACCATTGTCATTGTAGGAGACTTCAATATTGACATGCTACAAAATAATGCCAGAACAAAAGAATTGGAAAACCACATGTGCATATATAGTCATCGCTTTATTTTGGATAAGATAAACTATGTACAAAACACACTTATTGACCATGTATGGTGGAATGTGCACATTTCCCATTACAACCTCTTTATCTTAGACACATACTGGCCTGATCACGATACAATTGGTATTGTACTTGAATTATGAAATATACATCAAATATATTGAAAAATCATATTTCTATGTCTCAAAGCATATTTGTTTAGCTTGTTGCACAAAACCAAGTTATCCAAATTCTTAGTTTTTCCTGGTTTGTAATTGATTTTGGACACAAAATTTTTTTACACAATTTTTTTATATATACACATACATGGATCAAGAAAAAAAAATGGTACATGCTTCTAACACTATCTGTTACTCTATTCCTTTTATTCTAGTTTATTTACCATATGTACATATTCCTTGTTTTTTCCTTACATATCAACTTACGTTCATGTTCATTGTGTTTTTTACTTTCCTTCATTGAAACAAACAAGAAAAATGGACAGGCAAATAACTCTTAACCATAAATGTAGAAGAATACATACAAAGGTGCATACTTCTACCCGTATTCCATATCCAATTGTTTTTCATTTACTCTATCTATATTTATTCCACTGGTTTGCAGCTTTTTTGTTTTCTTTTCTAAGATAATGCATATCTTCCTATATATTAACTTATCTTGATGTCAATTGTATTTTCTATGCTGCTACCTTGAAATAAATAAATTTGTATTCCATCTTTTTTTCATCTGTTCCTACGTAGCAACTTGCCTTCATGTCCATTGTATTCTCTATATTGCTACATTGAAAAAAGAACATACTAATTGAACACCAGGATGAAGCCTTATGTGCCACAACTGAGAAAGCTGGAGTACAATCTTCCAAAAGGTATGGAAAGAGTGGTGCCAGTGCAAACACAATGCATATGCCTAATGCACATCCATATCGAGTATGAACAATATACACATGTTCATAGCCACTATTTCACAAGTGACATGGGCATGAGCAGTGAATCATCACAAACATCAGCACAACGACAATGCCGAAGGTAAGGATTCATAGATTATGCTCTTGCTATGTTTAGGAAACAAATATCCACAGTTATTTATTCTACTATGCCATGGTAAATATGTTTATGTCATTTACACCACATGCTTTTTAGTTCACAAGAACTATCGACAAATAGAAGTGAAACCTCCATCATAGTACAAGGTCCAGAGACTAAGAGGTATGATTACAAAACTCTAATCTGCATACGTTATCCAATTGTACATATATTGAAGCTTGTCATATTTTAGAATATGCTTGCATATAAGAATGCCAAGTCATATATTTTGTCTATTGCTTGTTGAAATAAATATAAACAACATCTCTTTTAACTTGAACCAGGGCTTGTTTAGCTCCAACTATATTTCATGGCTAAGAATGTTTTTCCCATAGTTGATGTGTTTCTATTGCTTGATAATTATCAGACTATGTGTTGTTGTGTGAGGCATAAAGTTCTTTTCTCCCTTTCTTTTTCCTCTTCTATACTTACCTGTTTTTCCCTTTTCTTCTCTCCTCTAATATCGGTTTCTGGTTCTATACTTAGTCGCATATCTATGCTCGTGAGTTCCTGGGGTGGTGGAGTGAGAAATTCTATATCCATCTATATCTTCACATCACAAGTTCGACCGATCGCCTTTCAGTTCCATACTTAGCCAATTTTATGGCCGTGGGTCCCCGCGTAGGCGCTATTGAACTCTCATGCCCCGTGTTCGAGTTATACATCTTGCACCCAAAAATTCGATGATCTACAATTCAACCCCAGACTCCTCAAAATCGCAAGCCTCACTCTACCTATGATGACTCCATTTGACTGCCCCACCTTTCCATACTTAGTTGATTCTTCAAAGTTTCACGGGTTCACAGACTCCCGGGTTCACAAAAGTTTCAAAGCATTTTTCACTCTCCTCCATCCCTGCCACCTTCACCCCTTCCCAATGCACATTAATTATGATTTTACTAGTGACAAATCACCACATAGGTTCAAAAAGATTGGCATTAATAAGCGGAAAGCTCGAGGACATCTTCGATTAAAACACATTAATGGGAGAATATTATGGAATGTGATGATTTTTTTTGTGCCGATCTTGAATTGGCAAAAAATTGTTGGTTATTTTAGTTTTTTTAAGGCATCATCATAGTTAAAATTCAATATTGTGCTAGCCCACTGTCATCTACAAAGGTGTTGACATGATGTCCCTCTTTAGTATTGTTCATATATTACAGCTTGCCATATTTGAAAATATGCTTGCATATGAAAATGTTAACTCATATATTTTCTCTATTGCGTATGTGTTTGAGCAAGCAGTGAATCATCACAAACATCAACACAATGACAAGGCCTAAGGTAAGGATTCATAGATTATGCTCTTACTATGTTTAGGAAACAAATATCCACAGTTATTTATTCTACTATGCTATGGTAAATATGTTTATGTCATTTACACCACATGTTTTTTAGTTCACAAGAACTATCCACAAGTAGAAGTGAAATCTCCATCATAGTGCAAGGTCCAGAGACTAAGACGTATGGTTAGAAAACTCTAATTTGCATACTTTATCCAATTTTACATATATTGAAGCTTGTTATATTTTAGAATATCCTTGCATATAAGAATGCCAAGTCATATATTTTGTCTATTGCTTGTTGAAATAGAAATAAACAACATCTCTTTAAACTTGAATCAAGGTCTATTGAGCTCCAACTATATTTCATGGATGAGAATGTTTTACCCATAGTTGATGTGTTTCTATCACTTGATAATTATCAGACTAAGTGTTGTTGTGTGAGGCATAAATTTCTTTGCTCCCTTTCTTTTTCCTCTTCTATACTTACCTATTTTCCCCTTTTCTTCTTCCACTCTGTTATCCGTTCCTGGTTCTATACTTAGTCACATTTCTATGCTCACGGGATCCCGGGATCCCGGGATGGTGGACTGAGAAATTCTATATCCATCTATATCTTCACATCACGAGTTTGACCGACCGTCATTCGTTTCCATACTTAGCCAATTTTATGGCTGCGGGTTCCCCGGTAGGAACTATCAAACTCTCATGCCTCGTGTTCAGGGTATACATCTTGCAAAAAAAACTTTGGTGATCTATAATTCGACCCCAAACTCGTCAAACTCGCAAGCCTCACTCTACCTATGAGCTTGTTGAAATAGATATAAACAACATCTCTTTAAAATTGAATGAAGGTCTGTTGAGCTCCAACTATATTTCATGGCTGAGAATGTTTTTCCCATAGTTGATGTGTTTTTATTGCTTGATAATTATCAGACTAAGTGTTGTTATGTGAGGCATAAAATTCTTTTCTCCATTTCTTTTTCCTCTTCTATACTTACCGGTTTTTCCCTTTTCTTCTTCCCTTCTGTTACCCATTTCTGGTTCTATACTTAGTTGCATTTCTATGCTCGCGAGTTCCTGGGGTGGAGGACTGAGAAAATCTATATCCATCTATATCTTCACATCACAAGTCCGACCGATCGTCGTCCATTTCCATACTTAGCAATTTTTATGGCCGCGGGTTCCCGGGTAGGTGTTATCAAACTCTCATGCCCTGTGTTCGGAGTATACATCTTGCACCCAAAAATTAGGTGATCTACAATTCGACCCTAGACTCCTCGAATTCGCAAGCCTCACTCTACCTACGATGATTCTGTTTGACTGCCCCGCCTTTCCATACTTAGTCGATTCTTCAAAGTTTCACAGGTTCACAGACTCCCAGGTTCACAGACTCCCAGGTTCACAAACTCCCAGGTTCACAAAAGTTTCAAAGCATTTTTCGCTCCCCTCCATTCCCACCACCTTCGCCCCTTCCCAATTCACATTAATTATGCTTTTACTAGTGATAGCTCATCACACAAGTTAAAAAATATTGGCATTAATAATCGGAAAGCTCGAGGACATCTCCCATTAAAACGCATTAATGGGAGAATATTATGGAATTTGATGAATTTTTTTGTGTCCATCTTGAATTGGCAAAAAATTGTTGGTTATTTTTTTTTTTTTAAGGCATCATCATAGGAAGAATGCAATATTGTTCTAGCCCACTGTCATCTACAAAGGTGTTGACATGATGCCCCTCTTTAGTATTGTGCATATATTACAGCTTGGCATATTTGAGAATATGCTTGCATATGAAAATGTTAAATCACCCTTCAAATTGGAACATGGTTTGCATTTGGGCCACAAAAAATACTAATAAAATAAAATAATATGAATAATATTGAAGTAAATATAAACAAATTCTCTTTGAACTTGAACCTGATTTTGTCGAGCTCTAGGTATATTGCATAGCTGAGCATGTTTTTCCCATAGTTAGTGTTTATGGCCGTGAGTTCCTGGATTGGCGCTATCGAACTCTCATGCCCCTTGTTCTGTGATATACATCTTGCACCCAAAAATTTCGTGATCTACAATTCGACCCTAGAATCCTCGAACTCACAAGCTTCACTCTACCTATGATGAGTTTGTCTAGGTCCATCTGACTACCCTGCCTTTTCATACTTAGTCGATTCTTCACCTCTTGTTGTCATAGATCTGCGCATTCGTGGACTCCCATCCATCCCCTCCACCTTTGCACACTTTCCAATGCAAATTTATTATGCTTTTATTAGTGAAAACTCACCACATAGGTTCGAAAAGATTGGAATTAATGAGCAAAAAGCTCAAGGACATATCCCATTAAAATGCATTAAACCAAAATTTACAAGAGATTGTATTTTCATCCTCCAGTGTTCATTTTAAATACTATCAAGACACAATTACTGTCACATGTTTCAATAAAAAAAATATTCATCAAAACATTATCTTTTCTCATAGACACCCCACATGCACCCCAATCACCTAAACTGAGCGATATTTGGATCTACCAACTCAACTTCCCTATTATCAAATTGGTAGAGGTCAATATTATGGGATCTGATTTTTTGTTTTTTTGTTGTGGATCTTGAACTCGGAAAAATTGTTGTTTACTTTAGTTTTTTTAAGGCATCATACCCTGCCTTTCTATACTTAGTCGATTCTTCACCTCCTGTTGTGACAGATTTGCGAGTTCCCCGGCTCCCAGGTTCACAAAAGTTTCAAAGCAGATTTTGCTCCCATCCATCCCCGCCACCTTCACGCCCTTCCCAATGCACATTAATCATTCCTTTATTAGTGACAACTCACCAAACACATCGAAAAGATTGGCATTAATAGGCGAAAAGGTTGAGCACCTCTCCCATTAAAACACATTAAACCAAGATTTACGGGAGATTATATTATCATGCTTTAGCTTTCATTTTAAATACTATTAGGAGCAAAGTAACATTCTCATCACCTTATGGCTGCATCTCGACAACATTTCTGTGGAGATACCTTGAATATTTTCAGGAACGAGGACTAGAGT
Organism: Picea engelmannii; assembly: GCA_009831015.1. NCBI lineage: Eukaryota > Viridiplantae > Streptophyta > Pinopsida > Pinales > Pinaceae > Picea > Picea engelmannii. The sequence goes on along the minus strand of ML797724.1, from coordinate 87,526 downwards.
TTTAAGTGGTCCAGAGATTATGACTACTACTTGTCCCCTTCTACCTAGAAGGAAGTTATTTGGACGTCTAGAATTGCACGAGCAGGTTATGTCCCTGAAATTTTTGACTGTAAGGATTTGGTCACCTACTGCGTCGAAAATTATATTCCGAACCAATGGATTATCCAGTTGTGGACCATTCCCGAGTCTCCCTATCACCTCAAGTATTTCAAAATATGTTAATACTTCCCGAACCAATGCCTACTTTCAAGGGAGAGAATTGCAGAGAGTTCTTAAATAATCATGATAATGGATTGGACCTCTTACTGGAGTTCTTAGAGAACCCAATGAATGTTCCCGGGGACATGATCATATTACAGGTTAGTGCATTTAAAAATCCTTTCCGGTAAATTACACGGCTTTTCATGAGCATAACAGGACAAGAAAGTACAACCACCATCTCTCAGATGATTTTGCATATTTTATATTTTATAGTGAAGGAAAAAGCCATCTTCGATTGGGGAACGTTGATTTCCATTCAAATCTCTTCCCAGTTATTGCAATACACAAGGCAAAATAAATTCGTTATGTCATCTTATTTAATTTTCGTGGTAGTGCATTGCTGTCCATTCCCTATATTATCTTTGTGTAAGAAGGTAAACTACGAATTTGACCCAGTAAACTTCTGGTACCAGATATTATGGAGACACAACACCTCCCAACATTTTTATGAAGTTTTTAATGACTTTGTTTCAGTTTTTAAACGGTTGATATTTGGAAAGGATTTTCCCCAGATGTGTGACAACGTGACCAATTACCTGGATAGGAAGGGAACACTAGAAAAAATGGAAAACTATAATGTTATAAGGATTTTTGGGTCCAAACAAAATCCTTCCTTCCTTCCATGTCACATATCTGGTATAATGTTTCTTGCTAAGATAGAAAGGCAATGCACCTATTGGTTGCATTTTTTCCATGAAAAGAGAAAAAGGCAATTCATTCCTCTGTCTTGGAAATTTGGGGATTTCATAGTCAAGAATATGAACAAGATTGACGGTTTCACAGGCCACTTCCACAACTTCAATTTGAAATATGCTAAAAAATTAAAAGGGTTCGACCCTGATGGTGTTTTTGTAGAACACCTATTGGCTGTCGGTTTCAACAATTCTTTCATTGAAACTATCCTGAATGAAGATGAAGATAATGCCTTAGGAAGTCCCGCTCGTGACATCGATGACCCAGAGACAATACTCAACACTAATGAGTCGTACAAGCATAAACGAAAAGGACCATGTGAGAAAAGTTCCCAATCCCTGACTGCCACACCCAAGACTACAACATCTCAGTGCAACACTCCAACGGCCTACCCAGGTAAGAAATTCACACACAGTTCTTTAAGCGGAGGAGGAGATAAGAACCCTCCCTTTGAAAAAATTTAAATTTCTCACAAACTTCCCGCGAGCAAAAAACGAAAAACAATAGTGCAAGAACAGGAGGGACTGATGGGAGAAATTGATATCCACGATCTCTCCCTCAAAGATATGGAACTAGACATTGACATTGACAAAATGTTCCCCAACGATGACCAACTAGAGAGCATTGCTCCCCATAACCCTGAGATGGGAATAATTGGGACCGATACCTTGGATGAAGAAGATTCTTTTGCATTTCAGAGCGTTGTTTTTGACAACGAATCCAAAAAATTGGTTATTGAAAAGAGAGATGTAAAGAACAAGAAATGGAAATCTCGTTGAGAGATGACCCTACAGAACATGCACCCTTCCCAGATCTTCCAGATACACCAAGCAATTGGAGATGTTCTAGACAAATCTATTAGCGACCTTGAAGCAGAGAACGCCAAGTTAAAGGAGCAAATCAAAGAATTGGAGGGAGCTCTAATGCCCCTTCCACTGTTTTCTACTCCTTTGTCAATGATCGGGCCCACCGCACATGCAGAAAATTTAAAAGGATCAACAAGACTTCTCACATAAACCCGAGGCTATGTGGAAAATAATATAAAGAGAAGAATGGAATTAATAACAAAATCTTGGGAGATGTCAAAGAGTATGGTCTCTTTTGGAACAAGAGCGCATGCTTTTCATGAGTATCTGCAAGCAAATCTCAAGAATGAGCAAGGTTTCTACCTCGATGTAGTTGTACCATTTGGTGTAAAATTTACTGGTATGGCAGAATCCAGAAGAAGAGAGGAGGATATCCCTTCTATGGATCGAATAAACCAACTAAACGCATTCTAGAAAGAATAGGTAAAAAACTTGGATGGTATCGTTCAAGCATGTAGCCTTGCCATATCTAGAAGAGACAAACTATTAAAGAAGCTAATTGAGGTAAATCTAGCTGGCGGCACCAATGAAGTCCAAGACCTTAAATTGATATTCAACTCGTTGTTTTTAACCAAGAAAGCATTTGATGATCAAGTTCAGATCTATAAAAGACTGCCATTTGAAAATTTCTATGGGATTCTTGAATATGGTGAAGATGATGTGAAAAACTGGCTAGTTGGTTATTCGATTAAAAACCAAGATATTCAAGAAGCACTGCACAACCTCTCTGTTGATCTAAGGGACTTGGAAAGTGAATTCTTCAATATAAAAATCTGTCATGAAATCAACATGGCGCCCATGAGGAGCTACATCGAGGAGTGGTTCAAAAAGGTTATCGACAAGATTACCAATGAAGGGCAAAGGACGCTTGAGACGATTCCCATAACCACCGAGGAAAGCCATAAAAGGACATCAATGAGAAAATGACAAGGCATGGGATACCATCATAGTAAGTTGATACTGATCACATTCTTCTGTCTTTGTCGATGTTTTCATCCAATTACTCTACCTCTTTAAATACAAATCTTTAACCAAGGACTGAAAATTTTCTCTTTCTTATTGCCAGGTCTTACTGTCTTCCATCACCGCCTTTCTTCTTTCTACAAGCTTGATCCTTGTACATCTTTTCTTTATGGTCCATGGGAGCCCCAATCCCAGTCATTATGGCAAACACATTTAAATTTCACAGAATATGTACTGAATTATATATTTTTTTACAAATTCCAAGACAATTATTTTGGGAAATATTCTCAAATGTATGTTGTAACCCAGTTTATCTGAATATAAGATATTTGAGGTTGTTGTATGGTGATTTTCAATGTTTGGTATTTTTTTTTTTAAATTAACTCATTTTCCTGTACAACTATTGATAGATGAATTCAACCTCTTTCTACAAGAATTTAAGACACTCTTTGATCCGTAGTTAAAAATGCACGATAAGCCTTTTTTTTCCCTGCCCAGTACCTTCATTTAAATAAAATCTACTCTATTATGGCATCTGCAACTTTCGCTCCTTACATTTTACATGGAAGAATAATTTATGATAGGACACACTTTTATGGCACCCACCCTATACTTAAGAAAGAAATGGGTAGGCCCCTCCTCCTTTAATTCTTCGGGGCCCTAGAAATAGAGTCAATGAATGACACTATTTCAACATGGAAACTCAAGTGTTGAGGTCACGTTCCTGTTTAATATTGTGCATATATTACAACTTCTTATATTTGAGAATATGCTTCCATATACAAAGTGTTAAGTCATATATATTTTTTTCTATTGCTTATGGGTTTGAGCAAAATTTGTGAGCCGAAAACACCCTTCAAATTGGAACATGGTTTACATTTGGACCATAAATAATCTATTAAGATACATTAATATGAATAAAATTGAAATAAATATAAAAAAAATCTCTTTAAACTTGAACCTGACTTTCTCGAGCTCCAAAATTTGCGAGCCGAAAACACCCTTCAAATTGGAACATGGTTTACATTTGGACCACAAATAATCTATTAACATAAATTACTATGAATACTATTGAAATAAATATAAACAAATTCTCTTTAAACTTGAACCTGACTTAGTCACATTTCTATGATCGCGGGTTCCTGGATTAGCGGACTGACAAATCCTCATCTCCATCTATATCGTCACATCATGAGCCTGACCGACCGTCGTCCCTTTCAATACTTATCCAATTATCTCACCACGGGGTCCCAACTTAGCGTTATCACATTCTTATGCCCCGTGTTCCGTGATATACATCTTGCACCCAACACTTCCATGATTTGAAATTCGACCCCATACTCTTGGAACTCACAAGCTTCACTATACCCGGGTTCACAAAAGTTTCAAACCATTTATCTCTCCCTTCAATCCCATCCACATTCCCTCCCTTCCCAATGCACATTCATTATGACTTTACTAGTGACAACTCACCACACAAGTTCACTTGTTGGCATTAATAAGTGAAAACCGCATTAAACCGGGATTGACGAGATTTTGACCGACCACCGTTGCTTTTCATACCTATCCAATTTTATGGCCGCCGGTTTCCAGGTTGGCACAATCAAACTCTCATTCCCCGCGTTCCATGATATACATCTTGCACCCAAAACTTCTGTGATCTATAATTCCATACTTAGCCAATTTTATGGCCGCAGGTTCCCGGGTTGGTGCTATCGAACTCTCATTAGCCATGTTCTGTGATATACATCCCAAAAATTCTGTGATCTACAATTTCATGATATACATATTGCACCCAAAACTTTCGTGGTCTACAATTCCTTGATCTCGCAAGCTTCACTCTACCCAGGTTCACAAATGTTTCAAAGCATTTATCGCTCCCTTCCATCCCTGCCACCTTCATGCCCTTCCGAATGCACATTGATTATGCTTTTACTATTGACAACTCAACACACATGTTCGAAAAAATTGGCATTAATAAGCGAAAACCTTGAGGACATCTCCCATTAATACACATTAAACCGCAATTTACGGGAGTTCGACTGACTACCCTTGCTTTCCATACTTAGCCAATTTTATGGCTGCGGGTTCCCAGGTTGGTGCTATCAATCTCTCATTCCTCGTGTTTAGTGATATACATCTTGCACCCAAAACTTCATGATCTACAATTCCACCCCACACTCCTCGAACTCGCAAGCTTCACTCTACCCGAGTTCACAAAAAGTTTCAAAGAATTTATCGCTCCCTTCCATCCCCGCCACCTTCATGCCCTTCCCAATGCACATTAATTATGCTTTGATTAGTGACAACTCACCACACAGGTTCGAAAGGATTGGCATTAATAAGAGAAAACCTCGAGGACATCTCCCATTAAAACACATTAAACTGCGATTTACGCGAAAACCTCGAGGACATCTCCCATTAATACACATTAAAATGTGATTTAAGGGAGTCCGAACAATCGTCGTTCCTTTCCATACTTAGCCAATTTTATGGTCGCAGGTTCCCGGGTTGGCTCTATCGAACTCTCATTCCCCGTGTTCCGTGATATACATCTTGCACCCAAAACTTCCGTGATCTACAATTCCACCCCACACTCCTCGAATTCCCAAGCTTTACTCTACCCGTGTTCACAAAAAGTTTCAAAGCATTTATCGCTCCCTTCCATCCCTGCCACCTTCATGCCCTTCCCAATGCACATTAATTGTTCTTTGATTAGTGACAATTCACCACACAGGTTTGAAAGGATTGACATTAATAAGCGAAAACCTCGATTAATGAAGTCTTATTAAATATAAATTTACGTTTTATATTGAATGAAGAATATAGTTTAATTTATAAAACGTAAATTTATTTTTATTGGGCACAATCTTGAGCCCGACAACTTGGGAGTCTGATTGTAAATTTGTATATCGCAGAACTCCGAGTGTCGTTTGGAGAACACAAAACAATAGAATCCCGGGAACCCGCGATCGAAAAAGTGGCTAAGTATGGAATGAGGAAGCCGTCGGTCAGAAGCATGATACAAAAGCATGAGTATAAATGTGAACCCGTGAGTCCACAAACCTGCCACACTGCGATTTATGGGAGTCCGACTGAGCGCTACTTAGCCAATTTTATGGTTGCGGTTTCTCGGGTTGGTTCTATCGAACTCTCATTCCCTGTGTTCCGTGATATACATCTTTCACCCAAAACTTTCGTGATCTACAATTCCACCCTGCACTCCTCGAACTCACAAGCTTCACTCTACCTGGGTTCACAAAAAGTTTCAAATCATTTATCGCTCCCTTCCATCCCCGCCACCTTTGCACCCTTCCCAATGCACATTAATTATGCTTTGATTAGTGACAACTTACTACACAGGTTCGAAAGGATTGACATTAATAAACGAAAACCTTGAGGACATCTCCCATTAAAACACATTAAACCGTGATTTACGCCAGATTATATTATCATACATCTTCTTCACATGTTATGTTTCATAATACTTTATGGGAAGATTCCATTTCATACTAATTGCTTTGTTCCTGCCATGTATTTCTGGGTAGATTCTTTTTCAATAACTGTAAATTAAGATACAAGTTATATCTTAAATTACTATTCAATGAAATTTCAACATAGGTTTTAATATTTACAATTTTCTTATCATTTCATTTCTAAAAAACAATTGAACATAACTTTTTAATATATATATATATATATATATATATATATATATATATATATATATATATATATATATATAT
>ML797724.1:28277-59972 GCA_009831015.1 Picea engelmannii | reverse complement strand
TGCGTTGATTTATTTGGTGGTGTATGATGGAGGGTATGGGGGTATGAAATATTCGTTGGAGTTAGGTGTAGGTGGGAGTTATTATGGGAGTGGAGGGTGACGTAGGGGTGAGGTGTGAGGGGGGTAGGATTTAGGATAGGGTAGGTTTAATGTTTTTAATTTTAGTTTTTATTTGTTTTTGTCACGTATCATTTTATGTTTGGTTCTTTTTTTTTTGTTTTTTTTGTTTTAAGTTTTATGATTTTTGTTTTATATATTATATGTTTTATATTATGTTTATTATAATTGTTTTTTATATATATTTTTTATTTTTAATATATTTTATTACTTTTTGTTTTTTAATGTTTTTTGAATGTTTTTTAATATTTTGTTTTATGTTTTGTGTTTATTTCATTTTTTGGTTTTATATGTTTTGATTTATTTTATTTAATGTTAAACTAACCTAGTTACTAACTTAGGTATTAACTTAGTTAATAACTAATTAATTAATAATTAACTAGTTATTTAACTAGTTGCTTATTAATTAATTCAACCTATCCTAACTACACTAATATTTTTGTTTATCCTAAGTCTGTTTGCTTATGGACAGGTGAGAGTGGTGGGATAATGGAGGCTGGCATAAGACAAGGGGTTGAAGGCGCAGTGTGTATGAAGGATACATCAGGGTGATGGGGGATCGAGTGAAAAGAATGGGGGGAGTAAAGGAGATCAACCAAGCCATACTTCGTCATCACGGGAGAAACACCAAATCAACAGTCGAAGAATCGATTCGCCTATAATTATAGGACCCCAACAGATTCATCATTTGCATTTGTGATGGGTTTTGAATAGAATTTTGACCTGATGAGGTGTCATATTTTGTATTTTCTATATATACACTTGATGAAGTTATTATAAGGGTCAGACATGTGAGAGTGATAGCTGGGAATCTAGTGTACTATTTTGATAGTAATAAAACCAGAAGTTGCAACTATTTTACAGGGATTCTTGTGTTTTGTTTAATGTTCCTTGTTTTTTCTATCTTTTCTTATGTGAATATTTATTATGCCATATTCCTTTCTTTTGATGCTAGATCTCTAAAAATATTGAACACAATTCATTGGATTCAATGCTCTGTTTTATCTGAGTTTTAGTAGCCATGTGCTTATTTTCCAGTCAGTGAATTCATATCTTATGCTCACAAATTCATTTATCTTCAGTTCCTTCATCCTTACACTACAACGATATGATTTTGGGACATTATTTATAGCTACCTTACCCCTTTTGAAATTTCTGCAACTGATCCCTCAGATTTATTGTCCTAGCTCCAAGATTTCGTCTTCTTTTCCAGGAAAACCTATAATTTCAAAACCCTCATTGATTTGAAATATCTAGCCTAAAATCCTTTTGCATTCCAGTTTCTATTATTAAGTGTTACCTTAGAGAGATCTCTCTCTAGTTTGGTAGGACTAGATACCAAACCAAAATCTTGGTCTGTGGTTACCTCTATTGGTCTCCTTCTCAGCCTTGGGAGTACTGGTGGAGTGATAGCATACCCCATGATCATCAACAATGTATCCCACATATTGGATCTTGTTCATGCCAAAGGAACATTTTTCCAACTTGGAATATAACTTGTGTTTCCACAAAGTGCTCAAAACCCACTGAATATGTTGCACGTGCTCCTCCCAAGTTCTGTTGAAGATGAGGATGCCATCTATATATAACACCACAAAAGAGTTGGTGAAGGGTCTCAATACATCATCCATCAACCTCATGAAAGTGGATGGTGAATTTTTTAAGCCAAAGGGCATGACCAACCATTCGAAGAGACATTCTTTAGAATTGAAAGTTGTTTTCCATACATCAGTTGGTTCGATGGGAACCTGGTGGTAGCGAGACTTTAGGTCAATATTGCTGAAGAAATTCCCCCCCTTGAGTTGGTCAAGAAGGTTGTCAATTCTATGAATTGGGTATCAATTCCTGACTGTGATTTTGTTTAATGATCTGTAAATAATGCAGATCCACCAGGTCCCGTATTTATTCTACACTAGTATAATCGGGTTTTCGGAAGGGGATGAGTTGGGTCTGATGTGCCCCTTTTGAAGCAACTATTGGATTTGACGCTTGATTTCATCATTTTCCATCAACAAGTGACGATATACTAGTCCATTAGGAAGAGGTGCACCGAGGGTTAGATCAATTGGATTCTTGACTTAGAAGTGCATTGGTGCCCCAGTGGGTGAGGAGAAGATGTCTCTGTACTCTTCCACGATCTTGTCCACTTGATTTTGCTACAAAGAGAGGCTCTGTGTAGAGTCCACATATGTGGCAATGACCTTCTACTTACTGTGAGCATAGATAAAAAAGAAGACGAAATTCTCGGTCTATGAGATGACCTTACTGCATTTCTTAGCAGAGATTAAAGAAATAGTGGTAGGCGGCACTACCTCTAGTATCCTGTACAATTGTCTACCCAAAGTAATAATAAAACTGTAGGGTCTATACTCATACAAAACATGTCGCTTCCACAAATATGGTTTTCCTAAAATAACATCACAAACTTCAAGGAGAGAAATATCACACAATACCTCGTCTTTGAAGGGATTGATGCCATAGGGAATATGACAAGGTTGGTTGACACATAGATCTCTTCCTTGGTGAAGCCAGCTGATGGTGCAGGGATATAGGTTCAGTGTCATAGGTAGGTCCAACCGCTTGATGACCTCTGCTGAGATCAATTTCTTATGACTTCCGCTATCGACAATGAAATGAAGAGGAGCCCACTTTGCCCACATTTGTGAGTGAAAGAGGCGTTCCCCTTCCTCTGGTTCTTCTGGTTCACTTGGATGGAATTTGGTGGTAGAGAATCTACCTCAAACTCAAAGTCAAAATCTACCTCTGACTCATAAGATTTCATCTCGACCACTAGTGACTGCTTGGAACGACATTCTTTGGTCTTGTGCCAACTAATTTTATGGTATTCACACCACTTTCCCATGTCCTTCTTCGACTTCTCATTACCCTTCTTGTGTTGCAGATTGGACTAGTTGTCTTGAGAGTGGCCGTATTTTCTTCATCCCTTGTTTTGTGGGTTGGGGTCACCTTTTCCCTGCTTTGCCTATGAGAAGTTTGCAGATCCAAACTCTCAACTCTTCTACTTAAATTTCTGCTCGATCTTGACATCATATCTATAAGCCGCACCTAATCATGCGATGTCCATAAACTCCATTTCTGTTTGAATGTATCTATGTAGAAAACTGTGATATTTGAGCATTAGATGTCGTTTAGATTCTTTGATATCCAATTTGGTGCGCAGGTTATGGAAAATATTGGTGAAATCTAGTATTGTCTGGTCCCTTTCCTCAAACAATGTGGTTCATCTTGTGTACTGGTCATCGTAGATTCCAACAGGGTAGTATTGTTCTTTAATGACATCCATGAAGGAATCCCATGTGGGGGTGACCACAAATATTGCAGATTCTTCTATGGCCCTTTGATTAGAGTAAGTATCCCACTAGTCGTTAACACGGGGGATGACCTTGAGGAGTGCAAAAGTAATCTTTTCCCTGTCGAAAAAATTGTGGACCGAAAAGTACCCTTCGAGCACATTCAACCATTTACTACAACATCCGCATCTATCAATCCTTCAAATAATAAAATTTCAAAATTTACTTGTACCTTGAAGGGGGTTGCATGACCGCTTGATGAAGATGTGTATCCTGTGGGCAATTGCCAAAGGATCTGTGCAAAGTTGTCCATCAGTTCATTCTTTTGTCACACAAGGGATTCCTCAAGAATTTTTTTAAAAAGGATCTCCTACTCCATAATCTTTCTTCTCGTCCCCCATGGGTTTTTGTCAGGCTTGGTACGACCGATATTGAAAAGGCTTGACTGGTTCGAGTCCCAACTTCTTGTACCCAGATCTTGTTGGGGACATGCACGAAGGAAATAAATGAAGAGAAGACCACTCTGATACCACTGATCCATATTTATGAGTGTAAGGAAATGAATAGTAGACTGAATAAAATAACACAAAGATATGAAGAACAACAAGATATATCCAGTGAACAATAACTTCTATTTAATAAGTAGAATAGGTTGAAACTATAAAACTGGAGAACTGAAAACAAATTGCTCGAATGGTGGTAGCTATCTCTGAGAAGAGATGTAGCTGCTACACACATCCATCTAAGAATACTAATTACAATGAGGCTTGATAGGCCCTTTTAATATTACTCGTGAATGCCAAAACCCTAGACATCCAAAAACCTAACCCTAGGAGATGAAACGCCAAAATTTATGTGGGCCCCAATGGGTAAGTTGGTACCTCAACTTTCCAAGGTCGTAACTCTTTCATACGACCTCCGTTTTATGTGCGTGATATCTCATTGGAAAGGTCTTTTTGAGAAATACACATTATGCCGTCAAATGATGAATTTGTCTACAATTTTATTGTGGCAAGCAAAAAAAACACTATTTAGGGCCCCAAAACGATCCTGAAATTACAGAAAGATGTACTTCCATGAAAACTTTCAAAATAAGCTAGTTGGATTAGGTGGGTGACCACTAATATCCACTTGGAAGTTGAGTAGAACCCATGACTGCAAATAATTACAGAAGAACGCGATGAATAAAAAAATGTCAAGAGGAGCCAATTGGAATAGATGGGTGGCCACGAATATCCACCTGGATCAGAGAGGCTTTACTTATAGATGGGGATTCTACATCCTTCTCATTATTTATTATTATTTATCTCCCTAAAATTATCCTAGGAGAATCACAAAAGGTAATTTGTCATCCACATAATGAAGGAGACTAAGATTCTAGTTTTGTAACAATGTGGACATGTGGGTGAAGAGACAAGCCAGGGTTTGGAGCGAGTGCTAGGGTTCGGTGCTGGTTTGAGTGCAAAGTGGTTCCATGGCAGCGCTAGGGGGTGGGGTGGCCGCCCCCCCTCTAATGAATATGGTCGAAGAGGCCTTCCGTAGGCTGGTCAACAACAGAGGGAAGAAGTCTTCCCCTCCCGCGATTTCGAAATTCATTAAGAAGCTGGAGGAAATTTTGGAAATCGTCTTACCCGAAGAGAATCCAATGAAGATCGCTGTGGCTCTGGCTCAAAGAGGGCTCGTGGGTCAGTTCATGGGCCTTTGGCCGTCTACCAAGACCATGGATGACTGGATCCAATAGAATTGGAGACCAAATCTGGAACATGGCGTTACCTGCTACCCAGTGGGTCGGGGGTTTTTTGTGTTCGAGTTCATCTCAGAAGAAGATCGGGATTTAATTTTCAGGAATGGGCCCTATTTTATGGGGATGCAGGGTCTATATTTGAACAAATGGAAACCCGACTTTGATCCATTGGTGGATACGCCCAAAGAAGTGCCAGTGTGGGTCAGATTACCAAACCTTCCGATGCACTGTTGGGATTTCGAATCATTGCAAAGAATAGGGAACGAAGTTGGTAGATTCATTGACAAAGCTGACAACAAAGGACAATATACCTGCACCAGAATTTGCATGGAAGTCGATCTGGAGGCAGGGCTCCCAGAAGCAGTAAAGTTAACGGTTGGATCCTGGACTCACTATCAGAAACTTGACTATGAGCATTTGCCATTCAAGTGTAGGAATTGTCAGGAGCATGGACACTTCCAAAGAAACTGCCCCAAACTGCAAACCAATGGAAAAGAGGATGCAGAAGGCTGGCAGAAAGTGAAGAGAGGGAAAAAATCATATAATGCCAAAGGCAAGGACAAAAGGAACCAGGAACCACCAAAGGATGGTAACCCCTCACAAAACGCTCAAGAAGCCCCAAAAAAGAAACAAACCCCTACAACAGAAATAGAAGAAGAGGAAGCTCAATCGCCTTTGGGCTCAGCTGAACCAATCTTGCCCACCAAGAGTCCCAGTCCGAGTAAAGGAAACTTCAGTTTGAACACGAATATAGATGCGGAAAACCCGGAAGAGGAAGATACATAGGTAAGCAGTCCAAAAGGAACACTTGATCAACCAAAGAGAGGAAGGAAGACCGAGAAGAAAAGAAGGGAAGAGCAATCCTACAAGGAAGTGGCTCAAGGCACACAGTACACAATCCTAGAGATGGTGCATACCAGATCGGGGGAGAAACTGGGGAAGACACCGAAAGGTGGGCTCCCTCTCCAACCAGGCAAATAATGCAATTCGTCTCCTGGAATTGCAGAGGACTGGGAAGCAAACTGAAAGAAGAAGCCTTGAGAGACTTAGTAAGGCTTGTAAGACCAGAAGTCCTCCTAATCCAGGAGATGAAATTGGAGGAGGAAGAACTCCTAAGGGTAAGCAACTCATTCTGGAAGAAAGGCCCTAGAAGGGCAGTAAGCGCTAGAGGAGCCTCGGGGGGGTTGGAAACACTCTGGGATTCCACAAACCCGGAGCTATTTGAAGAGGAAGGAACCACCCATTGGTTATTTACCAAGCTGTACCATAAAAGCTCTGGACACCTGGTAAGTATTTTTAACCTGTATGTCCCTGTTCTAAATAATGAGAAGAAAGAATGTTGGGATTCCTTAAAATCATTTCTTAATATGCAAAATACTGAGAATCTAGTCGTGGCAGGGGATCTAAATGTCACCCTATCGCTGGTTGAGAAGAAAGGGGGCTCTATCATCCGGGACCTCGCTAAAGAATGGGTAGAAGACCTGATGTCAGAATGGGAGTTGGAAGACATTCCTCCATCCAACAGGAAATTTACATGGTCCAATAAAAGATTAGGACCAGGTCACATAACAACCAGGCTGGATCGGTTCCTTATCCAATCCTCCTTCCTTACCATCAGACTGAGGGAAATCTCCAAGATTCTTCCTCATTACACCTCTGACCACAAACCCATTTCCCTCTCCCTTCTTCCTGGCTCTGTACTAGGCCCCATCCCGTTCAGATTCAACTCAATATGGACAGGTCAAAGCGACTTCCTCAACCTGGTGCAAAACTCCTAGAATGTTCCTATCACTGGCTCTCCCTTCTTCGTATGGGAGGAGAAACTTAGAAGGCTCAAAATGAATCTAAAAATGTGGGCCAAAAATCTAGGCTCACCCCTGGACGAAAGGAAAAGAGTGCAGAAAACCTTGGAAAGACATCAATTGGCTATGGAAGAAGCCCATGTCACCCAGGAACTTCTTAGCTGGGAATCCAAAATTCAAAGCAAGTACCATAAAAGCTGCAGGGAAGAAGAAACCTACTGGAGAATCAAATCAAGGGCGTTATGGCTCCATAATGGAGACAAGAATACAACTTTCTTCCACAAGCAAACTCAAGCAAGAATAAACTACAACTCAATCACTGAGATTCAATGGCAGGACCAAGTCTACAAGGATTCCCAAAGCATAAAGGAGGCGGCTCACTCCTATTTCAAAAATCTTTACTCAGCCCTCGCTATGGAGGACTTGGATTCAAACTCCTCTCCGTTAACAAAAGTTCCAGCCTTGGTCACCGAAGAAGAGAATAGGACATTGAACAGTCCTATCAGTGTTAACGAAATCAGGAAAGCTGTCTTCAGTATGAATCTAGATAAGGTGCCTGGGCCAGACGATTTCACTGCTCGCTTCTATATACTCTACTGGGACATCATAAAAAAGGACTTATGCAGAATGGTCTCGAAATCCCAAAAATGTAACAAGCTGGGCGACAGCACAAACTCTTCTTTTCTAGCCCTCATTCCAAAAGAAAAAGGTTCTAAAAGCTTCAATAGATTCAGACCGATATCCCTCTGCAACACGGGATACAAAATCATCACCAAAATAATGGCTAACAGGCTCAAAAGAATTCTGCCAAAATTGATTCCGGAAAATCAAGGAGGGTTCGTAAAAGGGAGACAAATTATAGATAATATAATTTTAGTACAAGAAGCCATCCATACCAGCTATAACAAAAAAGAGAAGGGAATGGTAGTCAAGCTGGATCTTTCCAATGCCTTTGACAGGGTCAGACATGACTTCTTGTTTGCAGTTATGAGGAATTTTGGGTTTAATCAGAAGTTCATCGGGTGGGTTAAGGCGTGTATCACAGCTCCTTGGATCGCCCCCCTGATAAATGGATGCCCTACCACATTTTTTCAGGCTTCACGAGGGCTAAGGCAAGGATGCCCTCTCTCCCCTGTGCTCTATGTTTTACAAGCATCGGTGATAAGTTTCCAATTGCAAAGCTGCCTTCAAAACAGAACACTCCCAGGAATCAGAGTAATCCCTTCAATCAAGGAGGTCAGCCATGCTCAGTTTGCATATGATACCCTCTTATTGGGTGACACCAATATTAAAATAGAAAGGAACTTCAAGTCTGAACTCGACCTATACAAAGCCTTCTTGGGAAGTGAAATTAATTACCACAAGAGTAAGATATTTGGCTGGAACTGTAACCCTCGGGAACTGCTGCAAATAGGGTGTATCCTTGAAATGGAAGGCATAACAATCTGGGACAGCTTTATCTACCTGGGGATCCCAATCTTCAAAGGCCAAGATAAGGTGGTGCATTGGCTTCCCTTGGTGGATAAACTCAAAAACAAGATTCAAGCGTGGGGAGCAAATTGGCTAACCAAAGCAGGAAAAGTGGTGCTAATGAACTCGGTCATTTCCAGCCTTCCTATTTATCAGTGTTCGGTGCTCCTTGCCCCCAAAACTATAACAAATAAAATCGATGAATTGCTCCGTAGATTCCTGTGGGAAGGAGGTAAGAATTGTGAGAGGAAACTCCATTTAGTTAATTGGGACAAGGTCAAGAAACCAAAATCGGAAGGGGGTCTGAGCATAAGAGATGTGGCTGTACATAATCTCGCTATGGGAGGCAAGATGCTTTGGAGAATGATTACTGGGAAAAGAACCTAGAGCAATCAAATACTCAGGAACAAATATTTTAGAGGCGATAGAGATCGTTGTCTAGAGAGACCTCCAAAAGTGCAGAAGGGCTCCCCGATTTTCAACTTGTGTCAGAGAGCCCTACCTTTCTTTCAGCCAAACCTCACCTGGATCCTGGGAAACGAATCAAAAATTTGGATCTGGGAGGAATCCATTCTTGGAGACCAACCCCTCATAGGGTCTAGAGAAACAAGGAATATTGGCGAGTGGCTCTTGGCCAACAACTGCATAACACTTTGGGACATATCCCTCTAGAAGAATGATGACCAACAATCCTGGCAAGGCTAAAATCTAGGGAGGTATCTAGAAGAGCTCGAAGAAGAAGCAACAATACTTCTAGACTTCCTTCAAGGGAAGGCGCCGATTAGTGCTAGGTCCAAATATAAACAAGGCTGGGGCTCTGTTTCAGGGTCATACACAGCAACAGAAGGCTACAAGGCAGTGCTTGACGTTCCATGGGCCCCTCCAAATCCAGGCCCATGGAAATCACTTTGGGACTTCCCCTCAATTCCCAAGGTTGACATATTTTCTTGGACCATGATCCACAACAACATTCTAACCTTCGATAATCTTAAGAGGAGAGGTTGGGAAGGGCCCTCTCGCTGTCCTCTGTGCAGCCAGGAAGAAGAAACAACTGCGCACCTCCTTTTCACATGTGAGTTCTCAAAAGAAGTTTGGGGCCTCCTAACAGGTTCGGCCTCCTCAAACCTTCCCACCTTGGCCTCAAAGCTCATAAGTAGCTGGCTGTATTTATCCTTGTTTGATCTGAGCAAGAAGTACCTCCTCAAAACCGTTTGGATGTGGATCCCCAAATTTATATGCTGGAAGATTTGGTTGGAGAGGAACAACAGAGTTTTCAAAGGGGAAAGACGGCTACCTTCCCAGGTGGCCATTAAGGCTAGGACTATGATTTCAGAAGCCTTAAATGGTAAGACCACTATCTAGAACTCGACACCCCTCTCGGAGGAAGAAGGAAGGTGGCTCAAGGAGTTCGGCCAAGGCCAATCTGGCACCAATCAAATCAAACCTCTGCAAAAAAGGAATTGGGAGATAAGGATGGAAGAACAAGATTTTCTGAAGTGGAGACATCGCTAAACGAGTGGTGTCTCTTCTTCGATGGGGCCTCTAAAGGAAACCCCGGTCAGGCAGGGGGGGGGAGTAATCCTCAAGCCCTCCGACAAAATTCATAGGTCGTATGCATGGGGTTTAGGCTTTGCCTCTAATAACCAAGCGGAATTCCTAGCACTTTGGCAAGGTCTCACTCAGGTGTTAAAAATGGGAATCTAGAAAATCATGATCTTTGGAGATTCTAAACAAGTAGTTGATGCATTGAACACTAAAAAGATCCCTAAGAATATCAACTTGGCTCAGTTGTGCAAGAAATCGATTCTACTCCTGATACAATTCAAGGAATATCAATTGATTCATGTGCTGAGATCTCTGAACGGACAGGCTGATAAGGAAGAAAATTGCGGTACCCTCCTAAGAAAAGGGCATCTGAAGGTTAATGAGGAAGCATCCCATCATATCATTCCCTAAGCCTATAGGCACTTGCGAGCTGGATCTTCACGTGTGCAAGGCGACTGGCCGGATGGACACCAGACCCAACAAAGCACCGGTGGGACGGGCGAAATCTTAGAATAGAGATTTGAAGCCAGGATCGGACCATGGGGGATCACGAGATGGGGAAAGCGTTGCAGATTTAAAGGGGCGGCCACTGGTGCATATCCTTACCCCAGAAATCAGTCACGTGATCTCCCTGTGCAGGAAGGAATACAAGAATTGTTGAAGTAGTATGGATTCGACATCCAAACCATCTCTCACTCCGAAGGAATGAATTGAGCTGATCAGAGCGGAGTTGGAAAGAATAAAAGCGTCCACGAACTAGAGGAAATGGGATATGCTCAATATGGAAATGCAGGAGATAAGGGAGGATCTCTCAGAAGAAATCCAGACAGGGCTGAAGGACGCGACCAACCTTATGGGAGACTTGGGGAAGCGACTCTGCAAGCTGGAGCATCAAGTTGAAGAACTCACTAAGGCTTTAAGCAATATATCAGAAGTGACTGCTAAGGCAACTTCCAAAGTCGGGTAGAATCTCTCGGTGGAAGGCTAGCATCGCTTGTCCCAGTAGTTATGAGGATATCTAGCAGGTTTTACTGTATCGCTAGCTAGTAGCTTAAGCCCTCAGTAGCTGGGGCATTATCGACACTTAGAATCTGGGTTTTAAGTAAGGATATGTACACAGGATAAAAGTTGTGTAACAGAGAAACAACTCTAATTTTGAAATTGTAAGGGTTGGCAGCCCCCTCTGCCACTTATTAAATAAAGCCTCATAACCGTTTCTGTTAAAAAAATAAATGAAGGAGACTAATTGAAATACAAGTAAAACATGCCACATGTACATAAAACCCTCATGAAAATGGGATGTCCCACAAAAGGAGGGGTCAATTTGGTGTAGATTCTCAACATTCCCTTGAAAAAGTGTAGTCCAAGTGTTACAAAAATCTAAGTTCTATGGCTATGGGTCATGGGCCACAACAAAGATGTGCCCTAAAATACTTCTCTCATACTCTAATTAGTCAATTAATTCAAAATAACTACTTGCAATAACTAACATTTGGAAGATAGGAAAGAGAACATACCCAGAACCCAATGTTTGAAGTCGATCCTACATGAAGTATTTCACTCCAAAAATCCTTCACAACAATATCCTAAAAATTCCGCAAATAAGGAAGCATGTAACTGCAAATAGGTAGTTATCTGCTAACTAACTAAATATAATCAATTCCATTTGTATGTTAGATTCGAAACAATATACAACCAATCTTGTTAAAAGAATGAATTAACAAAGAGAAATGGACGAGAATGATATTTCTTTTATTAATAACAACAAAGAAGTTGGTTACAACCTGTAACCGCTGTGGCACGGTCCTGGAACTAGGCTCCAAGTTCCTCCACCCAAGGCCTGAGATGACAAGCACTACCTCCAAAGCATTGTGTTCCAATGGGTCCAAGGAAGCAATGACTCTCTTCTTGATGAGATAAGGGGAAACACAGATATTGAAAAAAAAGGTTTTCAGGGGGCATGAAAATCTCAGAAGCAAAGGGAAACAAGGGCTTGATGGGCTATAAGGAAAATGCCATTATAAGGATGCATCTATTTGATATGTTTTTCCTCCATCCAAAATATCTCCTTTATACTCTCTTTTGATAGTTGGAGTAGTTATGAACGAGCTACATGAGGCCAAGAGTCTAGGGAACCCATCAAATCCGCCCGAAATATTGAGATTATTATTTTCTTGAGCCAATTAAACATGTACGTTGGTTGCTAACTGGAAAGTCACATATGTATGCAAGTTTATTTAAGGAGAGTCGTGCACATCTAGAAAAATGGGATTTTTTAAGATATGTTTTGGGATGAAAAATGGATTTTTATCCTGTAAGCAGAGAAAGGGATGTAATTGAGGCCAATGAGTCGTCATGAGCATATGTGGTGTCAAATGATGCTATAATAGATGTCCACTAATGTGTGAGGTCATAAGAGCAACTGCTGTCTGAAATACATTACAAATAGTCATGAGATCATGTAGGGGCCATTGGGTAGGATTAGTTGAAGACCAATCCTAGAATAGTACCTACAACAAAAACAAGTAAGAGACTCTCTTCTCAATTTGGACATTCCCATGCTTGAGTGTGATGTAAGCATGGCCACCAAATCAAGTACGTTGCATATCCATGAGTAATGAAAGAATAATTGATGTCCATGGCCATGAAAACTATACACAGTGGATCCATTTGATATATAGAAGTAGAAATAATGGCGAAGAGAAAGTACATAGTGGATCCATGCAAAAATGTAGATCATATCCATGAAGGGATACACAATGGAGCTATGTCTTAGATTCAAATAGAGGATATTTGGAACCAATGGAGTGAACAAACTGATCATCTGCAAGTACCAATGTTAAAGAGGGTGGTACAATCAAAACAAGTTAGGTAGGAGCACAAAAGATGTGATGCTCATACTTCACTCGAAGTCTTCAAAACAATCCATTGTGGTACAAGTCTACACTATGTGAATAAATGTGTTGGAGTCAAACAAAGTGAGACACCATTTGGTTACCAGTCATTGATGTATACCATTAAAAAAAGAGAGACAACCCACCGATGATGATAATGGGCGTCAAGGTACCTAGTATAATCTAGAAAATGTGAATAAATGAGTTGATAGTGAACACCTGATAAAATCTATCGAGCAGGGGACATTGATGTATTCCCACTGTCAATAGCGAGGGAACCTGCCACTAATGACTATATTCCCCAAGGTACTAACAATAACTCTATATATATGTCCCATAGTAATATGTGTTGATGTCGATAGGAAGAGATCTGCTGGAAGGAAGGCATTAAGGCATCCTCCATTATCCATCATGAGGGGTAGAAGAACACCAAATATTTGGAAGGACTTGAACGAAAAGATTGAAAGTACCAAACCAATGTACGACTCGAGCATGCACCAGATGGAATAGCGCATAGTAGATACTCTCTAAATAATATTAAATGATGGAGACTACTGGCAAAGATGAGGAATCCACCATTGGGGTCAAATGGAAACCAAGGTACCACATGAATCCGTATGTGTGATAATGGTTGTTGACATCGAACACAAGGGAAACCACTTATCCAATGACCAATTATTATTTGTCATCTACTAAGCGTAAGGTTACTTATCAATTATGTCAATAGGCTCGTGGTGGAACTCTAGGTCATACTCTCATAGCAATGTGTTGTACTCGGTAAGATCAAAACCTCCAACAAGAAGTCAATGGGTACCTTCTATACTATCACGAGTGGGATACAAAGATATTTATGAAGCTGAGAAAAAATTGACTGACATGGGAAGTCTGACTTGAAGAGTCAAATATTTTTGCAGAATGGCCGACAAAGGTTGACTTCCCTTGACCAGAAACATGATACAAAATGTGACTTAGGAAACATGGATTATAAACTAGTATATGTTTGTGACATAGGAGGCATTGACAAACACTCCATATGACTGGAAGAATAACAAATCAGAGGATATTGTGCTAAAAAATGAGAAAAAAGGCCTCCTAAATCCATACTAAACCCAATAATGAGGTGAAGACTTATAATATTATGTTCTATTCAAGGGAGACATAAGTAGTTTCCATATGTAAAATATTTAGACTCATTCTCATCCTTATTTTTTTTGTCTTTTTCATATTATAAAGCTCGAAGAAGATTAAAAGAATTCTATGATATAGTTGAGGAGACAAGTGTCAAAACCAAGAAAACTAGTTCCAAGTTCAAGGAACATACCTATGCTCAATGCAAGGAAATCATGTGTAGGATATGGACACTCAGGGGAAAGTTTCCTCCAGGGATACATGTGTCAAGTCACAAAGGATAGTATTTCAAGAATGGTAACTTTATGAGAATGCATATAAAATTGGCTATATCACAACAAGTTGAAGTCAACTTTAGGCCCAAAAATCACGAGTGATCAATATGCAATGAAAATACAACTCAACACAACAAATTTTTGGAATCCCCATGGGTAAATGACCAAAAATGTATGAGAAGAAGATATGAATCTTTGACACAAATTCATGGTAGGACTATACAAGGCTTCCGAGCCTACGGAACAATTGCAGCATGGGTGCTAAAATGGCTGGTAAGGAGCTAACTAGGGCACCCATGAAGAGGTAATCTCTACCATCTGTAAACGACACCTTTAGAGAAGCTTAAAGGTATAATGTCGCAACAAATGGGGTTGATACTAAGGCAATTATGTGATAAATATTGATAAATGAATAATGTAGGTGGAATATAACCTACCCTAAATGTCGGTAAAGATTACGATACCTACCGAAGAAGTTGAAAAAATTCCACCAAATATAGCAATATTTGTGGAAAAGATATCTCTCAAGGATAGCTGCACAAGGAAACATCTCCATGGTACTTACATTAGTCTAAACAGTGTAAAAATGTTAAAAGGGGGTAAACAATTATACAAAAAGGTGGAAAAAATGGATTAAAATAGGTGAAAAACTCAATTTTACCATATCATTTCACTTTTTACCATTTGGAGAGAATTGGGAGCCCTTTTTACCCTTCAACCTTATGAGGATTGGTACAGGATGAACAAAGCTCATAATCCAAAACTGCTTGGACCTGTAAGAGACCGCTTCCTCTTCTTCAATTTCATCCATAAGTTTTTCATTTTGATGATTTTTTGAGTGTAGAAATGTTTTTTAAATATCGCACGAAGATGTACGCGACCTTGCTCAACATGGGCATGTACATACACTATAGTCATAACTGATAGTCACATACATCTGCACAAAACCCAAAATTCATGGATTTAACTCAAAAAAAGTTTGATGTTTGCAGGATGGTGATAGAATGGAGGGACAAAGAACATGGAGAAGTTGATAATGAGGTCATGGATGACCTAGAAGCTCAACAAGACTTCTGTCGATGCAAACTTTACAAATTATTTAGTTGCAATGGGATTAGGGCACAACGAAGATTGCTTGAAGCTTTGATTGATTACTAGGAATTTGAAGCAGATGCTTTTATGATCAGAGGGAAATCACTAAGAATTGAGATGGAGGATATATATTTCCTTATTAGGATTCCTTGTCGAGGGGATGTGGTGAGATTGAAGGGAAAATGATCCATTGGTTTAACGATCAATGAATACATTTCTCTATATTGCTCAGTCGAGAAAAATAAGTTTGGGAGTCAACTCCCAATAAAGCAAATAGAGAATCTTGGTCTAAAAATCATTGTGTTTATGATTGCTCGAATTGCAAGATCTGCCTCATTACATCAAGCTTCAAGAATGTGATGTATTATGCAAGAGAATGCTTGAGGAAAATATTATATTATTGGATTACCACACTTCTAACATTCATGAAGGCCCAATTTACAGGATGCAAGTGAGGAAAAATGAAGAACTTTGTCTTTGGAAGCCTCTTGTGCTGCTTTTTCTTTGAGAGAATACTCATGATGAGTCCAAAAGTGGACATACATCCGCATTTTGACATAGATGATGCGATGAACCCGTGGATCAAGGTAATTCCCAGGCAGGGAGGAGGACATCTAGGTGATCCCTAGGATGATACATTTTTCTCTTGGTGGGATCACCAAGTGGTTGCAATCAAGGATTATTCTTATGCATGGATCGACTATTACAATGACCCAGAGATGCCTATTCCTCTTGGAATTTCCTATGGAGATATCGATAAAAGATTTTTTCTTTTTGATTTATTTCATTTTTATATTTTTATGATTAAAAAATAAAATGTTTTTGTGTGGACCAAGATAATAATATGATTGTTTGATCATATATATGTAGGACCGAGGTGACTTGATGGATTTCCTCTGCATGGATGACGTGTTCATGATGGCCAACCACGTGGAGATGCTGAGAGAGTATTGGATAAAATCCAAAGGAATATGGAGAGATTGGTGCACCTAATGCCAATGCTACAGGTTGACTATTTTTTGAAGCACAATCAATGACAAGGGTAGGGCCCTCCAGACCATGATTTAGAGGTCATGTATATTTTTTATTATCGGTCCCGATAGAGGAAAATTGAGGCTAAAATCCTTTTTTGGAACATGAATTAAAGAATTATAAATTCTTGGAACATGAACATAAGTAATATGATATAAAAAATGCTCCAACAAATGTAACCAAAGGAAATGACAACGTAGCATAGGGTTGCAAACACGATATTCATTGTTCAATTGGGATACTACCAACTGAGAGTCTAAACAAATTTCTAAAGATTCAATTAAACAATAAATAAATATACAACGGAATACATTCATATACATGTAAATAATACCATAACAAAGAGCACTTATCTTTATAAAAGAAGACACCAACTGTATGCAGACCAAGGAATTTCCACCCAACCACAGACACCACTGTTCCAAATCTCAACAGTAGTGTCACCCCTGAGCTAGGGCTATGAATTCACAAGGACGGTTCCAAAATGTTACTTGGCTTCCCAAATCATTCAACACTCAAGTTCTCACAGTTTTCCCAGCACTCACAACAATCCAAGTACCCATCTCTCTTATACCCAGCCTGCACCACCCAAGAGAATGGACCCCCACCCTTCTCTGCCATGTAGTCCCTCAGGAAGCCCTTCTCCTTCTAGGGCTCCAATGCAATTGGTCCAGAATTTCCATGCTGGAAGTCTCAGGACTCGCAGCCGTGAAAAAAGTTGGACACAAGCCAACATATCTCATCCATGCAGGCCTCAAGTCATGGTTGGATTACACCAATGACCTCTACAACCAAAAATACCATGGCTACTCTTCAATAGTTCATTTCCCTTTCCCTAAGACAATACACAGATGAGGAAGGATGAATGAGTGTTAGGTAAGAATGGAATGAATGAATGAGTGAGAAAGTGAGTGAATGGATGAACCAATGAATGAGTGAATGAGCGACCCCCCCAAACAAATTAGGGGCAGGTTTAAGTAATTCATGGGGAATCAAGAACCTCTTGGCCTCCCCCCCAAGAAGCTCATGTAACTGATCCACTCCCTTAGACAAAAGGGTAATAAAAATAGGAAATAAACATTTAGCCCCTCAAGCCCCCTCTCTTGTGAAATCATAGCGCCCTATAACTCTAATCCTTGTCCATCTAGCAACCAATGATCTATTTATTATTAATAATGATCAAAACATTACATTTCTTAGGCACACTGGCCTGTTTTAATTGTTTGGTCCCTCTAGCCTCTTGACAATTAAAAAAATACATTATTTAATATGGGGCTCAAAACCTGGGGTGTTACATCCCCTCCCCCTTATTTTGGCATTGTCCTAAGTGCATATACAAAATAGAGATCAAAATATCAAAATTTATTCAAAAAGTTGCGGGTACTCTACCTGCATGGAATATTCATGCTCCTAGGTAGCATCTTTAGGACCGTAGCAGGTCCACTGAACTTTTACCAGCTCTATAACTTGATTTCGGTGTATTTTGACCTTTCTGTCCAATAATTGCACTGGCTGGACCTGAAAGTCTCCAGCTGTCTCTACCTGAATCAGATTCCAATCAATAACATGGTTAGGATCATGTACATATTTGTTTATCAAAGAGACATGAAATACATTATGCACATTCATGGAAGCAGGCAATACAAGGATGTATGCAACTGGCCCTATTTTGTTAAATATTTCAAATGGACCACATAATATGGCTGCCAGCTTTGTACAACTACCCAATTTCAAAGAGATTTTCTTGGGCTTCACTTTCAGAAGTACATGCTCCCTACTTTAAGTTCTCTAGTTGTCCTGTTCTTATTTGCATAATTTTTTTTTCTATCCTGACCTGCCTTAAAATTTTGCTTATTCTTAACCATCGGGTCTTCCATATCCTTGAGCAACTCTGACCCAAGTATCACTCTATCTACTGAGTTGTCCCATCTCACTGGAATATTGCATTTCCTACCATACAAGGCTTCAAATGGGATCATTCTCAATGAAGCTTGATACCCATTATTATATGAAAAATCAACCAAGTGTAAGTAATCTTCCCACTTACATGTCTTATCCATCACATACATTCTCAACATATCTTCAATAACTCGGTTGACCCTCTCTGTTTTCCCATCTGACTGTGGATGGTATTCTGTGCTAAAGTTTAGATTTGTACCAAATCCTTTAAACAATCCCCTCCATAAATTGGAGGTAAACTTTGTATCTCTGTCCGAGACAATTGTCCTAGGTATCCCATGCAACCTAACAATCTCCCTCATGTAAACCTATACAATATTAGTCATTGTACGTGTTGTTTTTATAGGAACAAAATGAGCAGCCTTTGTTAATTTTTCAACCACTACCATGATTGAATCATGTTGTCTTGCTGTCCTGGGTAATTTAGTTATGAAATTAATGGTTATCACTTCCCAATTCTTCTCTGGGATTGGTAATGGATGTAGCAAACCAACTGCGTGCTTATGCTCAACCTTCACCTTCTGACATTCCATACATTGAGCGATGTAATCAACAACATCCTTTTTCATTCTCGGCCAAAGAATTGGCTTCTTATTGTTGTAATTGTTTTCTGGTAACCGAGATTTCCAACATAAGGAACATCATGCATTTCCTTCAAAACCAAATTCCTTAGTTCTCCATAACTAGGAACATAGATTCTATTAAGTGCATCTATAAGTAATCCATCTTCCTTTATCTCATACTCCTTTATTTTCTGTTGTACATCTCCTTACCGTAAGCTTTCCTTTATCTGTAGGTAATGTTGATTTGTAACAAGATCATCTAAAATTGTTCTCTTCAAGTATGACTGATGCATACTGACACCAATATCATGCATGATATGCACTCTTCTATTAAGTGCATCGAGAACTTTACTCTCTTTTCCTTTGATATGCTTGATATCGAGGTCATAATCACTTAAAAATTTCAACCATCTTGTTTTCCTGGCATTCAAGGTTGGTTGTTCAAAAAGATACTTCATGCCAATGTGGTATGTCCTTAATTCAAATCTCTTCCCCATGAGATAATTCCTCCACATCTTCAAGGCATGGACAATGGAAACAAGCTCTGAGTTATGCGTTGCATAGTTCCTCTCATGTTCCTTAAGATTTATGGAGTCATAACCAATGGCACGACCATTTTGCGTGAGGACTCCCCCAAGTCCTTCCTTACATGCATCTGTACATACCACAAAAATTTCATTAGGGTCAACAATATTTAACACAGATGCACTAGTAAGTAATTCCTTCAACATATTAAAATTCTCTTCACACTTAGGTGTCCATTCAAATTAAGTTCCCTTCTTTTGCAAATAAGTGATGGGATGAGAAATCTTAGAGAAACCTACTATGAACCTTCTGTAGTAACCAACTATTCCCATAAAATATCTGACTCCTGACACATTTCTGGGTGTTGGCCATCCTCTAATGGCTTTAATCTTCTTTGGATCTACTGCTATGCCCTACTCTGAAATAATGTGTCCCAAGTAATGGATCTTATTTTGATAAAAAAAATACTTACTCAGCTTGGTATACAACTGATGTTCTCTTAGCACTTGCAATACTAGTCTTAAGTGATTATGATTCTCCTGTTCAAACTTAGAATAGACAAGTATGTCATCCAAGAATACTATGACAAACTTATCCAAATAATTTCTGAATATGCCATTCATTAAGCACAAAGACAACTGGTGCATTGGTCAGTCCAAATGGCACCATTACAAATTCATAATTCCCATACCTAGTTCTAAAGGTTGTCTTATGAATGTATTCTTCCTTGATCCTTACCTGATGGTATCCTGACCTCAGGTCAATATTTGAAAATATCTTTGCTCCTCTTAGTTGATCAAAGAGGTCATCAATTCTGGGTAGAGGATACTTTTTCTTTATAGTATACTTATTCAGTTGTCGAAATTCAATACACAGCCTCAAGGTTCCATCCTTATTTTTGAAAAAAGGTACTGGCACTCCCCAAGGTGGAACACTTGGACGTATGTACCCTTTCTTCAACAATTCCTCCAACTGCATTTGTAATTATTTTAACTCTGGTGTGCTCATTCTGTAAGGTTTTTTTGACACCGGGGCAGCTCCTAACACTAAATCAATTGAGAAATCTATCTCCCTTCTTGGAGGAAACCCTAGTATTTCTTGGAATACATCTTCAAATTCCTATAGTATCGAGAAATATTCAAGGCTTGCCCCCTGTGTATTTTTTGTATCTTCCACATGAGCTGCATACAATTGACATCCTTTTCTAAAACATCTCTTCAACTGTAAGGTTGAAATGTCCCTTATAGAGATGGGTCTTGGAACTCATTTCCTAGTGTTCTATTTTCCATCTCCATCAAGGCAGGTAAATGTCTTGCTATGACAACCTAGGACAACATGATGCTTTTCCAAACAATCCATTCCAACAAGAATATCATAAGACCCCAAGGGTATGATATTCATATCAACACTAGTATTCAAACCATTAAGACTTATGGAACAACTTATGACCATATCATGGACTCTCCTTTTGGTTCCAGTGGCTAACTAAACCAAACTTGATTTTCCAATCTTAATTTTCTCCAAATGTAATTTATCCACTATTTTAGGATCAATGTAATAATGACTTGCTCCTGAATCAATTAAAATAGCAACAAGATGATTTATGATCTTACCTTCCACCTCGATCATATTGGATTGGTACTCTGCTTGTCGATCATCTAAAGATGCATAAATATTTCCCATATCTTCGACTGTTGTAGCCTCTTGGACATTGTGCACACCCTTTACTCTATCCTTTCTGTGTGGGAAATCCTTGTACAAGTGATCTTCTTTGCATCTCCAACATTGAATTGGTGGTCTTCCCCTTTTTCCTAAGGAGTCTTCTTTCTTGGATTCACCCTTATCATACTGATCTTGATGATTTCTATTAGGCTCATTCCTATTGAAGGGAGGTTTAAATCCTTTCCTCCTCTGATCAGACTTCTCCTTATTCTTATCCTTTCAAGATTTCTATAGGGATTCTCTTCCTTGGCCTTGCTCATACAAGTATTTATCCTTCTCAATGGCCTCAGTCAAGGTCTTGGGCTCATCATACCTAATATTTTCTTTATAAAAGGCTAGCAGTCCACTTAGAAATATCTGTATTTTCACCTTCTCATCATTAATGAACCTGGCATATTTTAAAAACCCCAAGAAATTCTTCTCATAATCTGCCATAGTCATTCTTCCCAGCCTGAGTTCAAATAACTCCTGCATTTTATTGTCATAGAAATGATCTAAGAGGTACTCCTTCTCTAATCACTTCTTGAATAACCATCTCTTCCATGATCATATCTTCTTTCATGAAACCTGCCTTCTTCCCCTTGCTCAGAGCCATTCCTTGTTTTCCTCTACAATTGGTTTAAGCTCTGCAACACTCGAGCATTTATCTTACTTTTCTCTCTCATCAACCTCTCATTGTCTGCTTTGTTGCTCTGCACTTCTATTTTCAGGATTCTTACAGTTACTATTAATGTTTCTTTCTCTCCTCTGCCCTTGCGTCCATTAGACTCTGTCTCTGCATTACCAACTCTGGTATTCTGGCATTTAGCCTCTCTATCATGGCTGGAGGCTCCCTCACCTTCTTCCATCTCTCAAATCCTCATTCTGAGTTGATATGTTTAAATCTCTTAATTTTGCAAAATGTGCAAGTGACCATTTTGTTAGAATTAAGCATATAAAGAAATTTTCCAAACAATGCTACATGTCCTTTTTCTTCTCAATTCATGAAGAACATATATCCCCATTCTCCACAAAATAACAGTGTCCTGTTATCCTTGGCTAACAAAAAATTTCATTCTATGCAGGCGCTTCCCTAAAACCAGGTTTCAAGTGACCATGGTTCGAATCCATGACTTAGTCCCTTCCTTAGCGCCTTGCTCCGTGTTCTTTCACACGGGGCTTGTGCGAGCCATAAACCCATGGCTAAGTTACCTCCCAGGCCCTTTTTATTTTTACATGTGTACTTCGATAAAATCTCGATTAGCTCCACCATAAGGATCAGACGGTCGATATTTAATCTCCTATCAAATGGATGATCCCGCTCCCATATGGAGGCTTCACGAGATTGATGATCTACGACTTAATCAAGTGTTGGGACAGACAATCCTCTATTAATTCAGTGCTCCGGGGGTCCGGGACATTCAGTTCCCGCAATGGTCAACTACCCCGAAGTGACAATTCACTGAAGTTATTACCCTGTCCTTCCACTGCTTGATCCAACAGTTGAGAAAGGTCTCAAAGGGATCCTAAATCGATGGTCTGTGTTCCTTCATGACTTCAAGATTCGGTACTTTTCACTTGTAGAGACTTGAAAACCCCCATAATAACAAGTCTCTGGACTACGCGATCTACTTCCGCGTGTCTTTTTGGATCAACGGTCGATATGTACTCCAGCCTTCGAGCCTTCGAGAGTTCTTGACCCAATGCAAACTGTAACATATTTTTCCTCCGGAGTGCCCAATCTCCGGATTGCACAATCTGTCGCCACGTGGTGAAATACTAGAAGCGAACATGTGGCCCAATCAGGTGGGTGACACGTGTCACGTTCTAACTGAGATTTCAGTCTTCCATAGGTTCAAAACTCACTGACATGTGGAATACATACCATGTGTCCACATCATCTCAGGTGATGTCAGCGAGCCACGTCACTTAATATTTTCAGAAGATTTCGCCTTAGCAAAAATTTTTCCTCCCAAATCCTTGTGATATCTATGACTCATGATCACCCATGCACAAATCTGACGGTCCTCAATGCTCCTATAACCCACTACTCTATCCAATGGTCGACAGACTTCGAGACTTCAAGAGATTTCACATCAGCACATTCCATTTCTCCCGAACGCCGAACTTCCAAACTAGTCGATCTCCTGACACATGTCCCTTTTGATGAACGATCTAGATAAACTCTGAACTTCAGGAGTTTGTGCATCAACACACTCCATTTCTCCCTAACACCGAACTTCCGAACTAGCCAATTTTCTGACACATGTCCCTTTCTTGGATTGACAGACATGTATTGCATGAAGTTCGCTCTGTCTTCTCTACATGTGACCGAGACCTATGACTTCAGCTTAACCTTTGAGAGCTTACCTCACTTTTCAATATTGACCTTTGTGATTTAATGGACAGTGAATTTCAACAACCAGGAGTGATTGCGGAAACTCAAATTTTTCATCCTTTAATTTCCCTCCCGATCTCTGTAATGAGAATATGCTCGTCTGTACTGGGAACGATATCCACCGTCGATCTATTGATCAAGCAAGATCAATGATCCTGAGGGATTGCAAAGTCTCAAGTTTATCACACTTTAATTTCGTTCCCAATCTCCATAATGGCTCCCCACCATCGATCTCCCTTTAATGAGATCTGACGGTCGTGACTTAAACCTACTCAACCTTTTGCTTCACCTTCATTGGTCGAACCTTGTTCACCTTCCCTCTGATCCAATGATCCCGGATCTCTCTTGATCCCATAGTGGTGATCGCTCCCAAATTTGAAAGGGACGATCACTATCCTTCGATCCATTACAAAGGATATCTGATGTTCTAGCTCTTGCGTAAATTCTGCAACGCCATTCCTCCTGAGATTTTCAACTTCAAGGTCATAATTCGATCTCAACCTTGAGACTCTGACCAACAAACCCGGCCCATACCGGCCCGATGTTTCAACTAGAATATCTGATACCAATCTGTAACATACCCTACCACCCATAGCTTGGGGTACACTGCCTTCAAGCCCACCCTTGGGCTTCTTTCTCTTACCGATACCTTTTTAAATTAATAAGGATGCATAAAAGAAAATATCTAACGACATGCACAACAATAACCAACAAGACTTGCATATTCTAAATATTCAATTAAACGATAAATAAATACATAGTGGAATACATTCATATACAGGTAAATAATACCATAACATAGAGCACTTGTATTTATAAAAGAATACACCAAGTGGCTGTAGACCAAGGGCGGTCCACCCAACCACACACACTACTATTCCAAATATCAACAATAGTGTCACCCCGAGCCAAGGCTATGAATTCACAAGGACGGTTCCAGAGTGTTACTTAGCTTCCCAAACCAGTTAGTAGTCAACATCTCACAAGTTTCCCAACACTCGCAGAAATCCAAGTACCCAACTCTCTTCTACCCAGCCTGCACCACCCAAGAGAATGGACCCCCACCCTTCTCTTCCACACAGTCCCTCAGGCAGTCCTTCTCCTTCTAGGGCTCCAACACAACTAGTCCAGAATCTCCATGCTGTAACTCTCAGGACTCACAACTATTAAAAAAGATGGACACAGGCCAATGCATCTCAGACATGCAGGCCTCAAGTCATGGGTGGATTACACCAGCGACCTCTACAACCAACAATACCATGGATACTCTTCAGCAGTTCATTTCCCTTTCCCCAAGACAAGACACATATGAGGAAGGATGAATGAGTGATATGTAATAACCAATGAGCAAGTGAGGAAACGAATGAACTAGTGAATGAGAGAACCCCCAACCAGACCAAGGGAAGGTTTAAATAATTCATGGGGAATCAAGAACCTCCTGGCCTCCCCCCAAAGAAGCTTACATAACCGATCCACTCCCTTAGACAAAAGGGTAATCAAAATAGGAAATAAACATTTATCCCCTCAAGCCCCCTCTCTTGTGAAATCATAGCCCCCTATAACTCTAGTCCTTGTCCGCCTAGCAACCAACGATGTGTTTATTATTAATAATTATCAAAACATTACATTTCTTAGGAACACTGGCCTCTTTTAGTTGTTTGGGCCCTCTAGCCTCTTGACAATAAACAAAATACATTATTTAATATGGGGCTCAAAACCTAGGGTGTTACACATGGGAGAATAAATCACTGAAGTGACATAAGCCAAGTTCCGAGTGCGACGGTTGGCACCATCGGTGAACCCTATGAACATTGAAGAATACTATGCCATTTTTCAACAAAGAAGAAGCACCATAAGCACCACTAACAAAAATATATCTATGCTACCACTAAAGACAACAATGTACAAAATTTACAATAAAAACGCCTAGGCGTGACAACTTAAGCGTAATACTTTTTAAGGTAAAGCCTATTTCTGGGCTCTAGAAGCACATTCCCTTCAATTTTTTTTAAATCATAGGGTCCTTTCCACAGGGAACATCTCCTAATGAATGGGACATGCCACAATGGATTAAAGTTACCTTCCCCCTAGACGACTTTGTCTTAGTCATAAACCAACACAAGGTCCCCTTCAAAGAATACTCCGGGGTACATAGATTTATCGTAATTATCCTTGACATGCTTCTCATCAGCCTCATTTTTTATAGCAACATCTTGACATTGCTCATCAAGATGTTCTAAGTAAACAAGGTGTTCTTCCAGGTCAGTCATTTTAGGAAGGAGCTCTATAACAATATTGAGCGAAGGGATTCCACATTCAATAGGAAAAAATGCTTCTACCCCATGAACAAGTTGAAAAGGAGAGAAGCATGTTGCAGTTTTGACCGAGGTTTGATAGGCCCACAATGTTGGATATAACATCAAGTGCCAATTTGATTTTCTCGCATTGAAATTTTTTCGCAAAATGGTTTTCAGGGATTTATTAATAGTGTCAACCTAACCATTTACCTGAGGATAGTAAGGAGATGAATTATCTTTCCTAAAACCCATTTTTGATGCTAACTCTGACATCATGCAGTTCTAAAAGTGACTTCCATGGTTAGTGACAATCTCTTTTGGAACTCTAAACCTAGCGATAACTTGGTTAAACATGAAGAGATTTGCAGTTTGACCATTATTAGAAAATGTCGACATGACCTCTGCCCACTTCGTGAAATAGTCTACAACCACTATGATATACCGAAGCCCCCTAGCCAAAACTAGGTGACATGTCATAAAATCAAACCCACACTTGGTGAAGGGACCAACAGTAATGACGGGAAACATAGGAGCATGATGTGCACACAAATTTTTAGAAAATATTTGTCAAGGGTGAAACTTCTTGACCTCTTCATTGCAATCCTTAAAGATCGTTGGCCAAAAATATCCGTCGTGTAAAATATTTTGGGTTGTTGCCAACCTAGATAGATGACCACCACATTCTCCATTATGGAAATCATTCAAACCAACTCTTCTTCCTTGTGAGTGAGACAATGATGGAGAATTGAATACACCCCTCGACGATACAAAGTGTGTCCAATAATGAGATAGTTCTTCTCCATGTGGCAAATCTGTCATCGATCATCTCACAAAAAATGCGAAGGGAACTTTAGAGTATGGAGATTTATGATAATATCTTCATACCAAGGATCATATGAAGAGATGAGGAATAGATGCTCGTTTGGAAATGAGTCAATAATTGTGTCATCCTCCTTCTCTTCTGGAAACTCCGGCATAAGTTCAACAAAGACTAAATACTTCTTGGATTTAGTAGAAGCAAAATCCAAATCAAACTCTTGAAGAATGACAATCCACTTGTTTTACTTCCCTCTGATTATTCACTGAGTCAAAACATATTGAAAAGGATTAACATCAGTGACGACAATCGTCTTTCATAATAGAATGTAATGTCAAAGACACTGAACAACATGGAAGGTAGCTAACACTAGCTTCTCAATGTGTGAATAATTTAGTTTAGGACCAGCCAAGCCACGACTCAGATAGCAGATGATGTGATCCTTGAGTTCATCATCCTCTTGAAATAACACCATGTTGATAGAATATTCTTCTTCTACAAGATACAATGCAAAATATTTATTATAGTCAAGAGGACTAAGAAAAAGGGCATAAATTAGAGCTTTCTTCAATGCATTGAATGAATGTTGTGTTGATTCATCCCCAAAAAAGGGGACTCTCGAATTCAAAAGGCACAAAAATCCTTTTTTAATATTAGCATAGTTTGGTACAAAACGTCGAAGGAAATTTTCCTTTCCTTTTAGGCTTTGAAGTTGATGCACAATATGTGAGGGAGGAAACTACACTATTTCCTCGACCTTCAAAGGGTCGACCATGATCCCTTTGGTTGATACAATAAACCCCAAAACATGCCCTGAAGTGACACAAAAAAAACACTTGTGAGGATTCAAACGAATTCGATAATTCCAACACCTTTCAAAGACAAGGTGGAGATGTAAAAAATGTTCCACTTTCATGTGAGAATGAGATGTAAGATAATCTAGATAATCCTCCACTATGTGTTTGAGATCATGGAAAGAAAACATCACGACCCACTGAAAAGTAGTTCAACATTTTTTAGGCCAAAGTGAATTTTATTTTATGTAAAGTTTCCATAAGGAAAAATAAAGGCAATCTTATGTTGGTTGTCGGGCCAGATTTGTATCTGGTTATAACCAAAAAAATTGTCCATAAAAGAGAAAATTTTACTTCTTATGCATTCATCGAGGATTTGATTTGTAAACGACATAGGAAAGTTATATTTTGGACAAGATTTATTTAAATATTGGAAATCCATGCAGACTCGATTGGTGCCCTATTTCTTGTCAACCAGAATGAGGTTGGATACCCATTCCATCAATGGGACTAGATAGATAAAGCCTGCTTTAAGAATTTTTTCTACTTCATCCTTAATCATTGTTTCTTTCCTAGGGTTCACTGGTCATAATTTTTGTCGAACCAGCTTTTGGCATAGGCTGTTCAGGAATAGTAAGAACAACATTAATTTATAATGATGGTGCTGAAAAATTGAAAGTACCCATCAGGGAAGGATACATCCTGACACCCCAATTTGCAAGTGTCCGATGCGAATTTTCAATCAAAGAAACTACAGAGACTAGTGCCATTGCAGGATCCACACGAGCGACTGACAACTGATCAATACTGAAAATTATCTCTTTGTGAGGGAAACATAGCACTCAGAAAATAACAGAAACTATGACTTTCATTACGTATTCCAAACTTTTTTTAAGAGTAGATTATAGTCGAGAGGCACATAGACTACTACTTCAATGCACATGATTTTTCCCTCTAACCAGATAGGGAAAGAAGGGATAATTCCATGTGGTATAAACAAACGTCCATCGAATGTCATAAGAAATATATGATATGAAGATAACTCAGGTGAGACAATAGCTCACCAACATGATAACGACATGAAACACGTCAAAGTGCCTTCATCCACCACAGTACAAAAAATATTTTTCGAAAATGACTTCGTGGTGTAAACCGCTAAAATATGAAATGCAACGTGATATGAAAGTTGAGGCTTGATGTTAGAAGTGTCAAACATGATGGAAAGTGAGTTAGAGGATTCAGAATCTCCTAAAGCATACAACAATGCATTTCTTTGCAATGGGAAACTCTGGAGAACTTCTAGTGTGGACATAACACATGGCATTTGGGAAAAATCTTCAACAATAGAATAATTTTGAGTCACTCTAGAGTTTGGATTGTGTGATATCCATTTCAACACATCTTTTGGTATGTGAGGCATTGTGTCTACCGTCGATTTCTCTAAATGGAGAGACTTTGACGATTCTGGTAATTCCTTATCCTTCTTTGCGGACTCAGGATTCCATTAATCACTTGCTCTAGTTTACAAATTAGGATCCGACTTCAACATATAGACATTTTATGTTTTGGATTTTGGCATGGGGATACCCTAATTTCCCCCATCTGCATTAGGTATCGAGGAAGCACCCTGTGTTAAATTCTGACCTTGCGGAAATGGGTTGGTTAAAATAGCAAGATGTTTCTTCATCAACAAGCACTAGGATTCCTCAAGTTTGGGGTAGATATGAATTAGGTGATCTCCTTTGCAAAGTTTGCAAGGGAAATTTACCTTCTTCTTTTCGTTCTTTTCCCCCTCAACATTATTGTTAGCCATTTTATCGTTACCCCCACCACCTTTCTTTTCCTTTCTTTTATTTTTCCCTCTGGGTTGCTGAGGACCCTTCGAAGTCGTCAATTGCACACTGTACATTTGATGACTGGGTAGTGGGGGTGGTCAAACCAAGGTCCATACCAACCACAATTTGTTGAATAGAAAACTTCTTCGTCTGATTAGAAATCATATTTGCATCTTTTCTTTGCGATGAACCAATAATTCCATCGACATGTGGTCCTGATATCAGTTTCATCAAGTCAAGAGTTGATTGTGGCACATTTGGAATTATCTTGTAGAGCATGCTTGACTGGGAGTAAATGAGATTTAATTGTTGCTCTCTAAATATCACTTGTTTCTCTATAAATACTCCTGAAGTGACGACATCGTTAGAAATATAAGGGAGTAATGAATCTAGAAACCATTCTAAAAAAAATTCGGGAGGAACCATGGGCTTAATCAAACTTTTTCATCTCCTCTATTCCCGAATGTGATTGGAAATGTGAGTGGATTTATTTTGTTCAAAATTATCCAAAATCTATGTACCAACATCATATCGGATAGGGAGTTGGAAATGATTGAGAAAGACCATATTCAAATCACCAAATGTTCTGAACTTTGACCCCTCCAACTCTTTATACCATTTAACAACGCCCCTAGTGAGGGTGCGTTGGAATAATCATAATCAAATGAAGTCATCATTCAACGAATTAGAAGATCACCACAAATGAAACATTGCTACCTGATCTCTAGGGTATTCACGACTCTTACCTTCAAATTTTTGTATATCGAAAGGCAATTTGTTTGGGACTGGAGGCAAACTAGGATTATGAAGAATCAAATCATTTATTAACTTAAAAAAATTTGACAAATGAAGGGTTTCCAGAAAAGGTATCCTAGGCTATGACATCGAGGCAAAAACCACAGGATCAACAAATCCCGATTGATTAGAAGCCTGAAAAGATGACCCTAGATTGAAACTGGCACCAGGTTGCCAAGAAGATGTTGGAATACTGAGAGGCGGGGTGAATTAATATGGTCACTTTATTATCAGTTTTAACCACAATATGTAATCATTAACATTATCAACAATATATCATCAATATATCATGAGCAATATAAATTAACATAGCATAATAAACATCCACAAAAACACAATACACCAAATTTACGTGGAAACCCAAATGGGAGAAAACCACATAATTATTTTCTTATATATCAAATGAATACATTCATTGGAAGCACCAAATTCCCAATTCTCCGACTACAACTGGAAGGAGGCTATGACCCCCTATTTATAGGCTCCAACCTGAAGGAAGCTACAACTCCTTGAATTCTCTAGCTCCAACCAAAAGGAGGCTACAACCCCCTGATTCTCAGGATCCAACCTGAAGGAAGCTCCAAATCACTGTGTTCTCTAGAAGCAACCAGAAGGAGGATACAACCCCCTTTCCATGCCCCGTCCCACCGCCCTAAAATATAAATGTAGACCAAAATGTCACTACCACTAATATTGTCACCGCCTCTGATAATCAACTTGGAATCAAATTGCAAACTGTCACATCAACCTATCATTTTATCCAACCTATCATCGTCATTGTATCATTAACTTGTAACTGTCAATGTACCATAGACCTGTAACCTGTACCATCAACTTGTGCTATACCAAAACATGTACCATATCATCCATCGACTATCGAACCATGTACCACAATGTACCTCAAACATGCATCATACCATATACCATAAGGTATGCCACTATCACAAATATGTGCCTCTAATATGAACCATAACAACCATATACAATATACCAAGGATATGTCTCAAGCATGTATCAATGACACCAAAACATAGACCTCACCCATATGCAACTATAAAGGAAAAGGGCCTCCAAAACATGCCTCAAACATGTGCCATATCATCTATGATAAACACACATAAGGAGCATACCTTTGATCCTGTAGCACTCTTCTGTATCAGATAACAGATAAGTAAACCAACATGGGCATCAACAATATGGTACAAGCATCTCTTCACACTTCACAGATTCATAACTTCCTTCACTACTTCCCGTGGATATCTACGCTTTTCTCTACTGCAACCTGCGTCATCCACACCCTTCTGACCTGCAACCTGCAGATTTCTCATAAACTAGGGTTACTCACAATTTTTTCAACTCCGATACTTTCACCTTCAACCTTCCTTCGCAACTTCGGACTTGCTACCTCAAATTCTCCAATAGACCAAAGGTTGTTCAAAAGATAGATGATCAATAGAGATGTGTGTGAATGTACTTATGAGAGACTTATTGAGGTGTATTTTTACTTTTTCCTAGTAACCTCTCTCATTATTTTAGGTCTTCCTTGTTACAACCACTTTACCCTTTGACCAAAACTTGTAACTATTTAGGGGCTTCATAAC
>ML797724.1:0-28177 GCA_009831015.1 Picea engelmannii | reverse complement strand
ATTCGAAGCTACATCCTGTTTTTCATGTTTCATGCTTAAAGAAGGTGATTGGAACTAGGTGCCAAATTCAAACCAACCTTCCCGAGTTAGATGAAGAAGGATCCATTTGGCTACAGCCAGAAGCAGTTTTGGACCAGCGTGAGCATTGCCTACATCAGAGAACCATCAAGGAAGTGCTCATCTAGTGGAAAGATACAACTCCAGTAGATGCCACTTGGGAACCATCTACCATTCTACAAGAATTTCCACATCTCAAGCCTTGAGGACAAGGCTATTTTTAAGGGGGTGGACATGTTAGAGTCCTAACCCGCACATAGGTAGAGCAATATATTTGGATGTAATAAAGGTCAATATTAATAAGGCATTTCAATAAAATAGAATAAGGAGGATGTAATAAGACCTAATAGAAGCTTCCGCTTCTAGAAGGATCTTCCTCTAGATGCTTCTCTTGATAGACATATTTAGTATAAATAAGGGTCGAGGGTATGAAAACCCTAGTTTGGATATTATTGTAACAAAGCACTACTCGCCTGGAGGTTTCCTCCTCGAAGAGGCCTGTGAACATTTCTTTCCGAATCGAATTGTTATTTCTGTTGTCGTTCTTATATCATTTCTGTGTTATTGTGGAGATTATGCTGGTTATATTACTGTTATTCTGCCATTTCTAGCATTTTATTTCTGTTCTGCATACTTTTTATATCTTGTATATTACACTCCTCATGGTTTGAAAGTTATGGCCCTATGAAGTTGGAGGACCCTCATATGATGGCTTGAAGCCCCAAAAGGTCAAAGACGTCAAAATGCCTACAAAGAAGATATTATTTAAATAAAGAGAAGTGATTATTTAAATAATAAAGTGAAGTGACAAAATCAAAGAAGATTATTTAAATGATAAAGTGAGGTGACAAAGTCAAGGAGGAATATTTAAATGATAAAGTAATGGAGGAATTTCTAAATATTGAAAGTGGTTAATCATAAAATGAAGAAAATGGGTTAAGTGACCTAGAAATGGGTTAAGTGACCTAGAAGTGGGTTAAGTGACCTAGAAGATGCTTCTAAGGAAGCTACTTGGAGAGTATAAATAAGAGGCAAGGGGTCTCTTGTAAAAGTATCTCTTGAGCATGTATTGAAGATCTATTTTTGAAAGAGAGGAGATTTGGAGGATCTCATGGATGCATCAAAGTTTCAGTAAGTCTGAGATCATGACGGAAAAATTCTCAGAAGTTTAGAAACCCTAATTTTTGAGGTATACACAGGCTGCAGTGAGCCAGGGCACGTACATACGTGGAATGAATGAGGACAGGGCACGCACAATGGATGAAGTCATGGAGACTTGTGGTTGAGCTGATGACAGGATCTTGAAGACTGAAGCAGGTTCCATATCTACATTCTATGGGCTCATATCTGCCATAGAAACTCTGGTATGGTTACATTGTTGTCTTGATGGATACTCTTGCTTGTTGTGTGGTGAATGCTTAAGGAATTCTTGGTATGGTTGTTGTGATGTGGTTTGTTTTGGTTGATAGAGTTAGAAACACTCTTATGATTTAGTACTAATATGATTTCTATAGTATATTTGTTTCTTATACATGATGAGTAGCATTCATATTTAATGGTTGAGAAGCATGAGTAAGTTGTTGGAGAGCTTGGATGTGTTGTGATTGGTGATGGGTCGGATTGGATAGTGAAAGATAGAAGAGAATGTGATTGAAGGTTGTGTTAGTCTCTAATATTGTCTTGGTTTAGTGAGAAACCCTTGTCCTAAACCCTCCTTACCCATTCCTCATTTTCCATTTTCAGTTGTTTTCTATTTTTAGATTTTGGATGTTTCATGGTTTGCATTATAATCTTTGATGATTTATTTAAGTTTGATTTTGAAAAAACATTGTTTAAATTTGAAGTGTCTCCTTTTATGCCGTTGGAATTTTAAAATCTCAAGTTGTCAAACGTGCTACAGGAATAAGCCTATTCTCGTAGCGCCAAATAATCATGCCATAACTTGCGCCTGCTATCCCGATTTAGTTATGATGACACGATTCATGAATTGAGAGTTCATGTGCTCCCCATGAAAGTTTGGCAATCATTTCCAAATCCAACAGTTTTAGAATATAATTGCTATGCACGAGCGCAGGGGTCATTTCAAAATAACCCATTGTTTAATGATTATTATATGTGACCAGTTCAAGTTGGTTTAATTCACCCTTGCAGGGAGAAATACAGGTATCCATTCAAAGCAACATAATATACCAACAATTGCAGGTAGTGAATTTGGAACCTGAGAACGACGATTGCAGAATTGAGTTTAATGACACCAAAGAGGAGTAGAAAAGTTGCCAGAATCGAACCAGAAGGTGCCAAACTTCTTGAATCCTACCCTCAGATGGCCCAAAGGTTCAGAGATGTTGGGTGGTTTGAGTTCCTCACCACATTTCAAGGTTATGACGAGCAGGTTTCAATGGAATTTGCTTTGAACTTCGATGGTCACGAGGTCGAAATCGATAATATGTTGATGCTGGCGACAGAGAAAACTATAGCCAAGGCTTTTAGGATTGTGGTTGGAGGGGAAAGATGGTGGAAGAAGGAGCACATGGTGACTGAATTTGTAAATCAATTCCTCCTTCCAGATAAGCAGAATCCAGATTGGAGAAGGGGAATACCTCGCAGCTGGGTTAAACCCGAATGGCACATTGCTCTGGTGGTGATTCACAGATACATAACTTGTGAAGGGAGGTTTTCGTTGGTCTACATCTACCATATCAAAATACTGATGCATCTAAACGGTGACTACCCTTTAAATATTCCTTATTTCCTGCTTAAAACTTTGACAAAAATGTCCAAGAAAGTGCAGTCGATTTCCACTAATGCCAAAGATAGTTTGTTCCATCAATTCATGATTAAAACCCTAGTTATGTCTGCCCTGAACGAATTAAAGAAGCCCTGGAATTGGCTCACACAATCCTTAAAACCTATCACTAAATCCAATAAGCAGAAAAAGGGTACAGGAAGGAAAACTGTTAAACAAAGTCAAGATATTTCTGTTGAAAACCCTGTGAAAGATGAATCTTCTGATATCAAGGTAACTAAGAAGAGCAGAAATAAGAGACCTAGATGGGAGCCCAAAATTGAAATGCTTCCTGAGGAATATGTCAAAGGAGAGACAGGGTTATATAATGATCTCATTTATCAAACTATAGTCAAGTCTGAAGTGCCATCAACCAGCAAAAGGAACGTTGCAATCAAAGGAAAAAAGGATAAAGGTGTGTGTGTAGCACAGAAACCTCGGAGAATTTTGACCAGGGATACTAATAAGTATAGGCTAAACTCAAAGGCAATGTTCAATCCGACAATCAAAGAAGAAAACACCATAATCATAGAAGATGATTCTGAGGATGTTGAAACAAGCACCATGAAAAGAGCAAAAAAGACCCCATTTCCCAAGAAATCTGTCAGCAAAGGAAAGGGAATACTTACACCACCTACAGGGCCTATAATGAGAGCTTCAACTAGATTAGCTAAGGCTAAAGAGATGGCTAAAGGCACCAGTGAATTCCCTGAAGAAAAATAGGATTACTTGGAAGACTCAGATTACTTACCAGATGTACCTGGAGCTATAGATTCATCAAGTTTTGAAGAAGAACATAGCTCAGAATTAATCTCAAAATACCAGGTTAAAGCTAAGGAACCTAGTGTTAATTTAAATCTTAATGAAACTGCACCCTCTGAAGATTGTTCAGGATTTAGGGTCGAGATAAGAACTGATAAGGAAAAGATTAAGGAATTTCAGAAAACCATAAAACAATTAAAGAAGGAAAAGATGTAGATAGAACAGTGGAATGCTCGCCAGCAAGAAAGGATTCAAAGCCTTAAAAAGAAGAAGAAGGAGCAAAGGGCATTGCTTAAGGAACTCAAGGAAATCAATTTCAGACTTTACTAGCATAATGTTCTGTTAACGACGAAGCTCAAGCAGAAAAACGCCAAAGCTACTGCTGCGATTTTATCCTAAAGGTAACATGAAGATTGGTTAAAATTTTGTTTAAAGGTTCTCCAGGAGATATGGCAAAAAATTACTCCTTTTGATCAGGGAGATGCTAAGACTTCGATCTGCTTTATAGAGTAAAAAAAAATCCCTATTTTGTAGAGTTAAATGTAATGCTGGCAATGTTTGTTATATCAAGCTGTTGAGCTGTGGACTATTTTTGGAGGTAGAAGCTCATTTTGAGTGAATTAAGCTAGGATTTGGATACTTTTTTATTCTATTGATTTAAATAAGTTCTAGATAATAGGATCTGGAAGTTTTATAGATAGTTTAAATAGACAGAAGACAGACCATATGGAGGTAAAAAATTTGGAGATCTAGAGAAACGTTTTGTGGAGATTATTGTAAAAGGCATGTATGTTCAATTGACACTTAATAGCAAAGGAATATGGATGGTTAGACCTTCTTTTTTCTACTCTGTTATTTCATTTTT
Source organism: Picea engelmannii (assembly GCA_009831015.1). NCBI lineage: Eukaryota > Viridiplantae > Streptophyta > Pinopsida > Pinales > Pinaceae > Picea > Picea engelmannii. The sequence continues at coordinate 23,708 of ML797724.1, read as the reverse complement.
CATGCTTGAATTTATTAATTCAAATTGCAATGCTTTTGGTTCTTAAATGTTAATTTATACAGTGAAGATTTTGCCGTAGAGATAATTTTTCAAGTAATAATTTCAAGCCGATACCCCTGTTTCTTTATAATATATTGAAACTAAACACTTTGTGAATTTGACAAATTGAAGATTTCACTTTCCTTTTTCTTGAATTGGTTTACTCCATCTATGTACTTACCTATTATTCAACCAATGGGATATGCAATGTTTTAATATTGATTTTCATGCTATACTGTAAACTTGACCCAGTTTTCAACCATTATACCAAAAGCAAACCATAAAACCCTCAAAAACACTTTGCAATAAAATCAATGATGCCCTAGATTTCCCTTACTAATCGAGTGCAACTTTAGGGAGTAACAGTTTTGGCGTCGTTGTCGGGGATGAAGAAACGAATATAGATTCCCTGGGGAAACGACAAGTTTAGATTCAGATCTTGATGGTGAACAAGATTTTGGACATTTTCTAAAGACTGTGATTATTCACCTGGTGACTCCTCTGTGGTAATTCTGGCTCCTAAGAAAGAAGGGAAAGGACCTAAAATTCCAAAAAATACTCCACCATCAAATAAGAAACCAGTAACAAGGAAAAATCCAGATCTCGAGCCTGTAGCAACAGTGCCAGATCCTGAAAAAATATCAAGAAAGCCTAAAGTTCTTCCTGGTCAGTCTTCACATTCAAAAGGGAAATCATCTTTAGAAAATTCTCAGGCAAAATCTTCTGAAATCATTAAAACCCAAGCAAATGAAGATTTGAAACCCGAAAGTGAAATTAAGCCTGTTGTTGAGTTTGATACAGTTTCATTCCCAACAAATGTTTTAGAATTAAGTTCAGAACAAAGAAGTTGCTTATTGAACTTATTAAACAGGAATATCCATACTTGTTGTCTGAAACTGGAAATTTGAGAGTTCCCAACACAAGTGTTAAGAGTGAAACATAGAATTCTTTGTCATCTTATGAATCTTTCTCATTTGAAGATTTCCGAACATAGTATTGTTATTTTGATAATCCTTTGTTTCTCAGTCCATTAGCTGATCATAGTCTATAAGAGAAATCTCCATCTGTTGAAAGACAAGGTTCAGGGATAATACATATAAGTTGTAATATACAATGGATTGTTTCAACCACAACATCACCAATCTTGCTTACCTCCCTATCTCTAAACACAACTAATATGGCCACAGATAGAATGGACCAAATAGTTGCAGCTAGGTATGCTCCCCTGGTACTTCCTCAAGTCATGTATGCTTTTCCACCAAATGATTATATGAGATATTTGCCCAGATTTAATGGAGATGGATCAGTTACTGCTGAAGAGCATTTGAGTTCATTTTATAGTTTTGCAAACAATTTCAATGTAGAGCATGCTGATGTATGGATGAGATTATTCGTACAGAGTTTAAATGGGGAAGCAAGAAAGTCGTTCAGGAGTTTTCCTTCTAATTCAATAGCTGATATTGTAGCTTTAGATGAGGAATTTCTCAATCGATGGGAAGATAAAAAAGAATTTCAGTATTACCTTACTGAATTTGGTGCTTTAAGGAGGAAACAAGGAGAATCAAATCCTAATTTTACCAGAAGGTTCAACCTGATGTACGGTAAAATTCCAGAGGAGATAAAACCTTCATGGGCATCAACTAAAATCACTTTTGCGAATGCATTCGATGCTGAATTTTCCTTATTGCTTATGGAAAGAAGATCCACTACCCTCAGTCTAATGCAACATGTAGCTATTGAGGTAGAATCAAACATATTAGCAGCAGACAAATTGAAGTCTAGAAGTGACAGAGATAGAAAAAAGCAAAAAGAAGAGTTGCCTTCATCTTCTAATTCAACATCGGATATTAAAATGGATGAAATGACTAAGATGTTGAAAACTTTGACATCTGAGATGGCAAGGTTGAAGATGGAACAAAAACAACCCAATAGACCTGCACAGGAGGGCGGTTATAGAAATCCAAATCAATTCAGGAGACCAAACAATGCACCCCAAATTTTACCAAGAGAAAGAAAAAATCAAGATGACCAAAAGGTGTTACCTCCTTTTCAAAATAATGAAGTAGATGAGGAGGAAGATAATGATGGTACCGAAGAAGACTCTATATTTCATTTGAATGATTCTGAATCATCTCCTCTACATGTAACACAACAAGAATATGAAGATACTTTGATTGCAAATCAGTTCGAGGAAGGGGATGAAGAGGAGATTGTCCAGCATGAACCTACAGGGAAAAGGTATAATCTCAGATCTGGTTCTCAGGAACCTAAAGTAGATATACCTATTTCTACAAAGAAAGCCAATACTTCAGGTAAGATAGGGGCAATCAAAGGTGTTCCCAATGTTCAAGCGGATCATTCGTTGAAGCAACCTGTCAAAGATAGCACTGCTGATATAAGGGAACCAGATAAAAATGTCTCTGCTTTCAATCTAGAACATGAAATCAACAAAATCAAGATTCCAGTACCATTATTAGAACTTCTGAAAACATAACCATTCAGAAAAACTGTCCTTAAGGCTCTAGAAGCTCCAACTCATGTCACCTTCTTAGATACAGTTAACCTTGAAGATGAAAACCCTGCCATTACTATTGGACCTCACATTGAAGACAAAATTGATGCCTCTCCAACTTTTTACATTTCACTAAATATCCATGGCAAGATACTACATAATTGCTTAATGGATTCTGGTGCTTCGCATAATGTCATGCCTAAGGTGGTGATGGAAGAATTAGGGTTAGACATTACTAGACCATATCATGATCTATATTATTTTGATTCCAAGAAAGTCAAATGTATTGGGCTTATGAAAGATGTGGTCGTAACTCTTTCCCAATTACCTATGAAGAGTGTGGTGTTAGATTTTATCGTGGCTGAGATACCACCAAAATTTGGGATGCTTCTTTCAAGATCTTGGGCTAAAAAGGTAGGTGGCACTCTGCAGATGGACCTAAGCTATGCAACCATACCTGTTTTTGGTGGTGAACAACATAGATTATACAGAGAAATCAGACTGGCTTATTTGGTAAGAGATCATGACAATCCCACTAATCACCCTATATATGTTGTAGAAGATGATCTGGGTTCTTATATTTTTCATATGGATGAGGAAATGGTAGAAGTATTAGTTAGAAATTCAATAACTGCAGTAAGAGATAGTCAAGACCATTTTGTTTGGAAAATGTATTTTGATGGGGCTTGTTCTAAAGAAGATTCCAGAGCTGGTATTGTCTTCATTTCCCCTACTAAGGAGGTTATTCCAATGTCATATAAACTTTAATTTGACACCACTAATAACATCAGTGAGTATGAAGCTTTGCTGTTAGGTTTGAAAGCCGCAAGAGACATGGGAATAAATAAGTTGTCTATTTTTGGAGACTCTAAACTTATTGTTCACCAGGTTAGAAACATATATCAAACCAAACAACAAAGATTGAAACAATACATAAATGAGGTGTGGGATTATGTGGATAATTTCTTCTTAGCATTCAATATTACTTTCGTTCACAGGGATTTAAATCAGCATGCTGATTCTTTGGCATTTGCAGCAAGCAATTTTAAAACTCCGATGTTTCCTAATCTGAAGTTTCAAATTGAAGTTAGACACAGACCTTCAATTCCGGACAATATAAAACATTGGCAGGTTTTTAAAGATGATGAGGAAATTCAGAGATTTATGAAAACCATTGAAGAATTTTCTAATATTTCAATTGATCAAGATGATGAAGATGCAAAAGCAGAAATACACACTGCAGAAATTATTCAAGATACTATTGTTGGTCACAAGATCATCGAATTGAAGACAAACAATCTGCCTAAGGGTTTGGTTCCATTAGAAAGGTTGTTCGATCATAATGATGTCTCCAAGAAGGCTGTTATCCAAACATAAGAAACATATGTGGAAGACTGTGACATTAGTTCAGATGCAAATCCCAAGTTGGTAAAAGTATCTAGGAAACTATCAAAAAAGCAGAAGGAAGCATATATTGAATTAATGAAACAATATTCAGATATATTTTCCTGGTCTTATGAAGATCTGAAAGTGTTTGATACAGAAATTATTCAGCATAAAATCCCTCTGAAACCTGGGTCAAAACCTGTAAAACATAAATTTAGGCAATTCAATCCTTTACTGTTACCAATAATAGAAAAGGAGTTGAAGAGGCTGCTAGAAGCAAAAATCATAGTGCCACTAAGATACTCAGAATGGGTAGCAAACCTTGTGCCCGTCAGGAAAAAGAATGGAGAGATAAGGTTTTGTGTAGACTTCCAGAATCTGAACAGGTGTTCTCTGAAAGACAATTGTCCATTACCAAAAATGGATTATATCTTACAAAAAGTTGTTGGCACAAAGAGAATTTCTATGCTAGATGGATATTTAGGGTACAATCAAATATCAGTAATGGAAGAAGACAAAAATAAAACAACTTTTACCACTCCTTGGGGCACCTTTATGTACGAAAAGATGCCTTTTGGGTTGATGAACGTTGGAGCTACATTTCAAAGAGTTATGGATATAGCTTTGATTGGCGAGAAAGACAGGTTTGTGGTGATTTACCTTGATGACATCACTGTATTTTCAACGTCAGATGAAGAACGCTTACAACATTTGAAGCAGACCTTTGAGAAATGCAGGGAGTACGACATATCACTTAATCCCAAAAAATCACATTTTTCCATGGAGGAAGGTAAGCTTCTTGGACACATTGTTTCACCTGAAGGAATTAAACTAGATCCAGAAAGAGTAAAGGCTATTCAACTAATCGATATTCCGAGGAATAAAAAGTCAATTCAGTCCTTCATTGGTAAGATTAATTTTTTAAGGAGGTTTATACCTAACTTTGCAGAGATTGTCAAATACATCACTGACATGTTGAAAAAGGATGCAGAAATTAAGTGGATACCGGAGGCAAGAGAATCCTTTGAAAGGATCAAACAGGCTATTGTTCAGTCACCTGTTCTAATTAGCCCAGATTTTTCTAAGGAGTTCATGATTTTTTCATTTGCATCAGAAAATACCATAGCCGCTGTTCTTCTACAAAGAAATGAACAAGGTCATGAGCAACCTATCTCCTTCTTTAGCAAAACCCTCAGGGATTCTGAATAGAAGTATGATCTAATAGAAAAACAAGGTTATGCCTTAGTGAAGGCTTTAAAATCTTTCAGAGTGTATATTCTTCAATAAAAAATTACTGCTTATGTCCCAAGCGGTGCAGTCAAAGAGATATTGGTTCAGCCCAATTTTGAAGGTAAGAGGGGGAAATGGATAACCAAAATCTTGGAATACGATCTCACCATAAAGCCTACCCAGTTGATAAAGGGACAAGGCCTTGCCAAATTAGTGACGAAATCCAATTACAAAGCAATTGGATTACACCATCTTTCAGATCTGACACATGACTCTTCTGTTCAGAATGAAGAAATTGATTTACAAATAAACAACAAGTATGTTTATTTGCACTCGACTAGTAAGGGAAATCTAGGGCATCATTGATTTTATTGCAAAGTGTTTTTGAGGGTTTTATGGTTTGGTTTTGGTATAATGGTTGAAAACTGGGTCAAGTTTACAGTATAGCATGAAAATCAATATTAAAACATTGCATATCACATTGGCTGAATAATAGGTAAGTGCATAGATGGAGTAAACCAATTCAAGAAAAAGGAAAGTGAAATCTTCAATTTTTCAACTTCACAAAGTGTTTAGTTTCAATATATTATAAAGAAACAGGGGTATCAACTTGAAATTATTACTTAAAAAATTATCTCTACAGCAAAATCTTCACTGTATAAATTAACATTCAAGAACCAAAATAATTTCAATTTGAATAATAAATTCAAGCATGAAAAATGAAATAACAGAGTAGAAAAAACAAGGTCTAACCATACATATGCCTTTGCTATTAAGTGTCAATTGAACATACACGCCTTTTACAATAATCTCCACAAAAAATTTCTCTAGATCTCCAAATTTTTGACCTCCATATGGCCTGTCTTCTGTTTATTTAAACTATCTATAAAACTTCTAGATCCTATTATCTAGAACATCTTTAAATACTAGAATAAAAAAGTATCCAAATCCTAACTTAATTCACTCAAAATGAGCTTCTACCTCCAAAAATAGTCCACAACTCAACAACTTGATATAACAAACATTGCTAGCATTACATTTAACTCTACAAAATAGGGATTTTGTTTGACTCTGTAAAGTAGATCGAAGTCTTAGCATCTCCCTGATCAAAACGAGTAATTTTTTTCCATATCTCCTGGAGAACCTTTAAACAAAATTTTAACCAATCTTCATGTTACCTTTAGGATAAAATCGCAATAGTAGCTTTGGCGTTTTTCTGCTTGAGATTTGTGGTTAACACAACATTGTGCCAGTAAAGTCTGAAATTGATTTCCCTGAGTTCCTTAAGCAATTCCCTTTGCTCCTTCTTCTTTTTAAGACTTTGAATCCTTTCTTGCTGGTGAGCATTCCACTATTCTATCTGCATATTTTCCTTATTTAATTGTTTTATGGTTTTCTGAAATTCCTTAATCTTTTCCTTATCAGTTCTTATCTCGACCCTGAATCCTGAACAATCTTCAGAGGGTGTGGTTTCATTCATATTTAAAGTAACACTAGGTTTCTTGGCTTTAACCTGGTATTTTGAGATTAATTCTGAGTTATGTTCTTCTTCAGAACTTGATGAATCTATAGCTCCAGGTACATCTGGTAAGTAATCCGAGTCTTCCAAGTAATCCTGTTTTTCTTCAGGGAATTCACTGATTCCTTTAGCCATCTCTTTATCCTTAGCTAATCTAGTTGAAGCTCTCGTTACAGAGCATGCAGGTGGTGTAAGTATTCCATTTCCTTTGCTGACAGATTTCTTGGGAAATGGGGTCTTTTTTGCTCTTTTCCTAGTGCTTGTTTCAACATCCTCAGAATCATCTTCTATGATTATGGTGTTTTATTCTTTGATTGTCAGATTAAACATTGCCTTTGAGTTCAACCTATACTTATTAGTATCCCTGGTCGAATTTCTCCGAGGTTTTTGTGCTACACACACACCTTTATCATTTTTTCCTTTGATTGCAATGTTCCTTTTGCTGGTCGATGGCACTTCAGACTTGACTGTAGTTTGAGCAATGAGATCATTATCTGACTCTGTCTCTCCTTTGACATCTTCCTCAGGAAGCATTTCAATTTCAGGCTCCCATCTAGGTCTCTTACTTATGCTCTTCTTAGTTACCTTGATATCAGAAGATTCATCTTTCAAAGGGTTTTCATCAGAAATATCTTGACTTTGTTTAACAATTTTCCTTCCTCTGCCCTTTTTCTGCTTATTGGATTGAGTGATAGGTTTTAAGGATTGCGTGAGCCAATTCCAGGGATTCTATAATTCATTCAGGGCATACATAACTAGGGTTTTAATCAGGACTTGATGGAACAAACTTCCTTTGGCATTAGTGGAAATCGACTGCACTTTCTTGGACATTTTTGTTAAACTTTTAAGCAGGAAATAAGGAAGATTTAAAGGGTAGTCACCTTTTAGATGCATCAGTATTTTGATATGGTAGATGTAGACCAACGAAAACCTCCCTTCATAGGTGATGTATCTGTGAATCACCACCAAAGCAGTGTGCCATTCGGGTCAAACCCAGCTGCGAGGTATTCCCCTTCTCCAATCTGGAAGGAGGAATTGATTTACAAATTCAGTCACCACGTGCTCCTTCTTCCACCATCTTTCCCCTCCAACGATGAGCCTGCAATCCTTGGCTATAGTTTGCTCTGTCACCAGCATCAACATATTACCAATTTCGAACTCATGACCATCGAAGTTCAAAGCAAATTCCATTGAAACCTGCTCGTCATAACCTTGAAATGTGGTGAGGAACTCAAACCACCCGACGTCTTTGAATTTTTGGGCCATCTGAGGGTAGGATTCAATAAGTTCGGCACCTTCTGGTTCGATTCTGGCAACTTGTTCGCTCCTCTTTAGCGCCATTAAACTCAATTCTGCAATCATTGTTCTCGGGTTCCAAATTCACTACCTGCAATTGTTGGTATATTCTGTTGCTTTGAATGGATACCTGTATTTCTCCCTGCAAGGTTGAATTAAACCAACTCGAACTGGTCACATATAATAATCATTAAACAACAGGTGATTTTGAAATGAACCCTGTGTGCCTGCATAGTAATTATATTCTGAAATTGTTGGATTTGGAAATGATTGCCAAAATTTCGTGGGGAGCACACGAACTCTCAATTCATGAATCATGTCATCATAACTAAATCAGGATAGTAGGCGCAAGTTATGGCATGATTATTTGGTGCTACGGGAATAGGCTTATTCTCGTAGCGCATTTGAAAACTTGAGATTTTAAAATTCCAATGACATAAAATGAGACACTTCAAATTTAAACAATGTTTTTTCAGAATCAAACTTAAATAAATCATCAAAGATTATAATGCAAACCATGAAACATCCAAAATTTAAAAATAGAAAACAGTTGAAAACAAAAAATGAGGAATGGGTAAGGAGGGTTTAGGAAAAGGGTTTCTGACTAAACCAAGACAATATTAGAGACTAACAGGTTGCATAAGATCTGAGTTCATCTTGAAGAGAAAACCCTAAGTAACTCATATGTGATACGCATGTTGTAGTACAGAATGTCTGCGTACATGCGCAAGTTGTACTACTATTAGGGTGCGTACATACGCGTTCTGCACTACCGACATGTCACGTACCTATTGACATATTGATATCTGTTGAGGATTGTTGCCTCATCTCAGTTGGTGCTGAGGGTGTAAGCTGATTCTTTCATTATAGAGCTGGTGCTCTTGTAGATTTGTACTCTATTCAGTTGTTTTAGATAACCAAAGGATTGTAGTCCATAATAAAAAGAAAATTTCACATACAACTTGTGTTCTTTGTGTTCCTTGTGGTGATGATTTGTTGATGATATATTTCTGATATATGTTCACATTTAATTGGTTATAAATGACAACAATAAGTAATCAATAAATGATGATTGCTAACTAAGATTTTTGTCTAAGAGGGAAGTTTTGGGAAAGATATCCCTACACTGTTCACCCCCCCTCTCAGTGTAGTCAGTGTGTCCAACAAGAGCATGCGTAATTCAATAAAGAATTCAGCTGTGAACAACATTGCTATGTGAAAGAAGAAGATAAGGATTTTATCTGAGGAAGTGAAGGAACATTTGCAAACTGAGGAACTAAAATAAATTTTTGTACTGTGGGTAGTGTAGCCATAAGGCCATCAACTTCCAAGAACGAATAAAAGTCGTCAATCGAGTAGCGAGTGAAATGAAATCCCAACCATTTATCAGGGAAGGGTTGTTGGAGGGATTTGTGACATTAGGAGTAGATTTACTCCAATGGAGAAGGACTCTGACAATGAAGAGTGTGAATTCCAGGGATGATGAAGCTTTGACGTCTTTGTCAGAGTATGTGATCAGAATGTTGGGAAGAAGAGTTAGGAAAAATCCTGATGATTATGAGGATAAGTGGTGGGTGCCACATGAGTGTTAGAGCCACGTTAGATGATACATGAGAGTGTTAGTCATGCAGATGCCATGTGGTAGTGGGAAGAAAAGGTGATATTTGGCTTAGTAAACTTTACGAGGCCATAAATTTCAATCCAAAACTCAAATATAAGAATGGTTACATTTGTTGGAAATATCTCGATGGGAAAAATCCAACTATGATATTTGGTTAGAGGAAATAATAGAGAAAAAGAAGGAGAAAACCCAATAGGCCTTGGGCCTAGGTTTCAAGAGATAGGGAAGTCCAAAAGAAGAATCTGGTAGAGATCAATCCAAAGAGGCTTGGCTACAAGTCTGTAGGAAAGGTTGATCCAATAGCCTTGGAAGCTCAAGACCTCAAGGGAAAGAGGAAAAGGGGAAGCTCGGTAAGGATCAAATTCAAGGTTCTAGAAAAGGATAAACATATTTCCCACATGCCTCTTAATGATGGAGCGATCATGTTAACAAAGTGGCTCTGCAAACCTTCTCTTGCAAAACAAAAGAATGAGATCAACCATGGAATCAAGGAAGACTAGCTAATACAATAAACAATATATTCCCTTCCTTTTAACAAACTTATGAGAGAGTGTTAGGTTTATTGAAAATTAACGTGATGATTGTAGGTGAGTGTCTTAAGACTACATATTCTGATTCGAAATAGAAGAGTAGGATATGTATGCAAGATAATATAGTATTAATTCATGCAACATAACATGTTAGAAAGAGGATGAAAAATTTGAATTAGGAAATCAACAAATAATCAGCCGCAACCTCATCCAATACATGCAATAGAAAATCAATCCATGTGACCAAATAGGATCATCAAGCACTTCAGAATCAATGAATAGTTTGAAACAAATGTCAATGAAACATCATAGGTCAATAAGCATCATGAAGACATTTGAAATCATGAGATCGAAAGGAAAAATCAGCAACAATAAAAAAGAATCATCCAACAATATAAAACCTCCAACTCGCTCAAAGTAGGCAAAGACATAACATTAGGCTCAAGCGGTAGAGGATTAGGCAATAGGATCGAAATTTTAGTAGCGGACCCATTTCCTTTCGCTTGTAAAAGAAAAAAAAGGGGAGGGGGGGGGGGGTTGTTGCAGATACAACACCATAGTATAACCCATTTCCTTGGATGAACCCAAATCCTTAATAGTACATAGGACCTCCAATTCCTCCTCCATACCAATATTTTCCTAGCATGCCACAAAATCAGTGGAGTCAAACTCCACAAGGATGGAGGCCACAAAAATTTCAACAATCTGCATTACTACCTCCTCCTCCTCCTCCTCAACCTAACAACACTACTCAAAATAGTGTTCCTCCTAAACAAACTCTTCTACCTGCTCAACCTGCTCCAAATCAGAACAACAAGTAAGTTCAACGTGTGTACAACAATGATACAACTTATCAAAATTATTCCTTGGAACTACAAGAGATAAATCTTAGATTAGGAAATATATTACAACAACAACCCAATCTCATAGAAAATACATAATCTGAGAAATAAGATATTACCTTACCCCAACCACAAAATCCTCCTTACCCCGAAGATTTCAAGAAAAGAAAACTTATACATCCGAGGAAAAATAAATTTTAGGAGAACTTAAGAATTTGTGCATAAAGATACCTCTCTTACAATCTCTCAAAGATGTTCCCATTTTCAATAAATATATCAAGGAAGAATGCATTAGAATATTATGGAGGAGAAGAAAAGATGCCCCTATAATAAATGTTATAGGACAATTAACTGACCTTATGCTTGGAAAATTGATTGTGCCTAAATACTTGGATCTAGTAAGTCCTCTAGTAAATGTACACATCAACAACACCATGATATAGAATACTCTTATTGATCTAGGGGATGATATCAATGTTATGACTAAAGATACTATGCTAAGACTCAACCTTCAGATATTTTTAAGAGATACCCCCACTTTCCTTCAACTTGCAAACAAATCCAAAGTCAAACCTGAATGCATGTTGGAAGATATCATAATATAACTTTGGGAAGGCCTTGGCTGGCCACACCAGATGCATACATTGGTTGTAGAGTAGGTAATATGACTATAACTAATGACCTATCCCAAAATAAAATTGTTCTTTATCCTCCTGCCCAACCTTTGATCACAAAACATCTTCCTATGTGGGTGGAAAAGGAAGAATACCCGACACAAACAAATTCCTATCCCATATACACAATCAACACATCCTTGAATGATAGTACAATTGATGAGGACACTTTCCTTGAAAATTTTCTGCAAAATCAATATCCAATTGATGTGAAAATAGAAGGGATAAATGATGATAACAAATCTTATATTTTTTCTTAAAATAACAGAGAATTATGGACATATTTGTTCACTGTTGAGATACAAGATCCAACTGTCAAAACCATAGAGATCATCCTTGTAAAAACACTCAAAATCAGAAATAAACTTAGTAGTCAACAAGAACAAAATCTATTAGATGTGCTGAAAAAAAATGTTGAAGATTTTGCATGGGATTATAAATGCATGAAAGGCATCCATCCTTCTATTTGTACTCACCATATTTACATCAAGGAGGATTGAAAACTTGTTAGGCATCCCCAAAGAAGGATGAACCCTGCAATGGTGTTGGAATACTGAGAGNTATTATCAGTTTTAACCACAATATGTAATCATTAACATCATCAACAATTTATCATCGATACATCATGAGCAATATAAATCAACAGAGAAAAATAGACATCCATAGAAACATAATACACCAGAATTTACGTGGAAACCCAAATGGGAGAAAACCGGATAATGATTTTCTTATATATCAAAATAATACATTCATTGGAAGCACCAACTTCCCAATTCTCTAGATACGACTGGAAGGAGGCTATGACCCCCTATTTACAAGCTCCAACCTAAAGGAAGATACAACTCCCTGAATTCTATGGCTACAACTAGAAGGATGCTACAAGCCCCTGATTCTCAAGTTCCAACCTGAAGGAAGCTCCAAGTCCCTGTGTTCTTTGTCACCAACCAGAAGGAGGCTATGACCCCCTTTCCTTTCCTCATCCTTCTGCCCTGAAATATAAGTGTAGACCAAATGTCACTACCACAATTACAATCACTGCCACTATCACCGTCATTGTTACTGTCACTGTCACTACCACTGTCACATCAACCTGTCATTGTATCCAACCCATCACTGTCACTGTACCATCAACCTGTAACCTGCACCATCAACCTGTTCTATACCAAAACCTGAACCATATCATTCATCAACTATGTACCAACATATGAATCAATGTATAAACCATACCATAATTAAATCATGTACCATGTACTAGAGCACCAATCACATATAAAACCAACACCCTATACCATAACATCAATCATGTATATACCTATACCATATCATTAATGCAATACCTCAAAGAACCCAAGCATGTACTGCATGCATATGCCACCATACATCAAGTGTATACCTTAACCATACATCCACATCTCAAATCGGAACCATAACAATCATATCATAACCAGATACAATAATACACCTCTCTCAACTATGTAGCCAAGATGTAACTTAATCATGTGCCAAACCAAACATACCTCAAGCATGTATCATACCATAACCAAATACAACAAGAAAACAATCATACTAGTATCTTTGTAGCTGACATGATACACATTATATCTGACATGTAGGCTTACTTAAGACTTCAGGGACCGGTACTAACATTACCCCCAAATTTGTTTTTTCATTGTGGGACTAAGTCATCCTGTCACATGGGGCCTTGCGTGACGAGCCCTAAGAAAGACGCAGTGATGCCTCATGGGACACTAATGGTATGACCCACAGGGATCAACCAAACTAGGGTTTCCTCAACAAGCTTCTCTCTCCTCTGCAACCCCGAAACTCTCTCACTTATTACTCGCCTCTACCTCATATTTCACCATTGCAAACTTGCCAAATAGATCACTAGTTCACTAGAATATGTTCAATAGAATAAGTGAGTGAATGTACTTGTGAATGAATCCTTGAGGTGTATTTATAATTTTTTTGGGTAACCTTTTTCCTTAATTTGAGGGGCTTCTTAACTTTCTTTTTACAACCACTTTACCCTTTCATTAAATACTTGTAACCAACTAGGGGATTCTTGACCATTATGTGGGGCTTCTAACTTCATAAGGCCATACCTCCTCAATCATGAAGAACTATGTAGCATACCACCTATCACCAAAAATTACATGACGAGGAATATCCATACATGAGTGATTTACCTTCTTTTACGTCATCCTTCACGACCTTTTTCCTTGATCAACTATGGGTTTCATAACCATGCCTTTGGGGCTACTGGACTTCTTCAAGGGTTGACATCAATGACAAACAATATTTCAACAATATCCCCCTTTGGAATTGATCACAAAACTGATGGCATGTTAACACTCATGCTCCTACTCATGCTCCCCTTGTGATTGTTGCTCCCCCTATGACCATTTCTCCCCTTGCCTCCATGCATCTGTTCTTTCTCTTCATTTCCAATTGCTACCCCTGTCTCCATGCATCTTTTATTTCTCTTCATTTCCATGCATCCATTCTTTCTCTCACCCTTTGACATCAATGGAAAAGGGTAAGTCTCCTTGGGGTTGATCCCCCTATCTACAAGCCTCTGCTTTCTCTTCATGGTGATTCCTTGTGTAAATAATTTATGTATATGAAAAGCATTCAAAATATCCTTTACTTCTCTCCCCATGTATTACTGTGTCTAGTGTCCTGTGGATCATTGTGGGGAATAACCTACTCCAAGTTTCTATCGAAGATACTCAAAGGTCTCCCTCGGAAGAGGTTTGGTGAAGATATCTACAATCTGCTCTTTTGCCCCAATATATTCTAGCTCGATGTTCTTCTATGTATCCGGTTCTCGTAGAAAGTGATACTTGATCGAAATGTGTTTTGTCTTGGAATGCATCACTAGATTCTTGGAGATATTGATAGCATTGGTGTTGTCACAAAGTATTGAAATGGGATCATCGTATTTCACTTGTATATCCTGCAAGGCAAGGTCTGCTTCATCCAGAGAACCCGAGTGCAACATGTTGTCGTTGCAATATATTTCGCCTCTACTGTGGAAAAAGATACTGATGATTGTTTCTTACTTATCCATGATACCAGACACTCACCTCAGTATAAAGATGCTCCAATTGTACTTCTTTTATCGTCAATGCTACCTTCCCAATTTGCATCTGTGTAGGTGACCAAAGATACATCATTCCCTTTTGGATACCATAATCCAAAATATTATGTTCCCTTGACATATATGAATATTCTCTTTACTTCCATAACATGTATTTATTTTGGTGTTGCTTGAAATCTCACAACCTGTCCCACTGTTTGCTTCACGTCTGGTCTTGATGCCATCACATAAAGTAAGTTTCCAATCATTGATCTGTAGAGTCTCTGATCCACATTTTTAGAATCATCATCCTTTCTTAACTTGCAACTGGTCTACATAGGAGTACTCATGGGTTTTCAATCTTCCATTCCAAACTTCTTTAGCATTTATTTGATATACTTGGTTTGAGAGATGTAAAAATCTTTATCAAGATGACATATTTGTAATCCCAAAAAGAAATTCAAATCACCAAGAAAATACATTTCGAAATCATTATGCATATCTCTAGAAAACTTCTGACTCATCCTGTCATCATCACTTCTGAAGATGATGTCATCTACATAAACTTCAATTATCAATATATTGTCTTGATCCACTTTTATGTAGATATTATTGTCGGCATTTCCCTTCTTGAATCCTTGATGTTGTAGATACATGTCCAGTCTTGAATACCATGCTCTGGGGGCATGTTTAAGTTTTTACAATGCTTTCTTCAACATGTAGACACAAGCTTCCTTTTCTGATAGTAGAAATCCTTCAGGTTGTTCGATGTAGACTTCTTCTTCTATTTCTCCATTTAGAAAGGTTGATTTTACATCCATCTGGTACACTTTGATTATTTTGTAACATGCATAGGCTAAGATCAATCTGATAGCTTTCATCCTAGCAACTAGGTAAAAGGTCGCTTCAAAATCTATACCTCCAATCTAAGTGTATCCCTTGAAAACTAACCTTGGTTTGTTTCTGGTTACCTTTCCATCCTTGGTCAATTTTGTTTGGAAGACCCAATTTGTCCCAATCACATTCTTTTTCTTTGGTCTTGGAACCAGTTCCCATGTATCATTCTTCTCTATCTGATCCAATTCTTCATCCATAGCCTTGATCCAGTGTTCATCCTTGTTGGATTCTTCAAAACTTCTTGGTTCAACTGTAGATAAAAATGATAGGTGTTATTGTTTTGATGAGATTATTCTTCTTTGGGTTTCAAGTCCTACATTTTTATTCCCAATAATCTGTTCTGGTGGATGATTTCTATGTACTCGTCGACTATGTGTCTTAGGAGGTATCTACTTCTCATCTTCTTCTTGTTCTGCTTTTGGCTGCTCTTCTTCTTCATTTAGATATTCCTCGTCATATTTCTCTTCTAAGTCTTTGCTTCCTTCTTTGTCCTTCTGTACATCTATATCATCAGTCGTTACATTGATGCTTTCCATGGTTTTGTTAAGTCTTGGACTGAAGGATTTATATGCTTTTCTTTTTCTTGAATACCCAACTAGTATGCCTTTGTCAACTCGGGAGTCAAATTTTCCAAGTCTACCATCTTCTCTTTTAATATATCATTTGCTTCCAAATACTCTGAAATGCTTCACATTTGTCGGTCTTCCTTTCCATAGCTCATAGGGAGTCTTATCACTGTTACTTCTGAGCATTCCTCTGTTTAGGATGTGAACTTATGTATGAAATTCATGTGCCCAAAATATGTCACTCAACTTGGAGCCTTTCAACATGGTTCTAGCCATTTCCTACAATGTTATGTTCTTCCTTTTGACCACTCCATTTTGCTAAGGTGTCCTAGTTTCCAAGAATTGTCTCTTTATTCCATGTTCACCATAGAAATCCATGAATTCCTTTGATGTAAAATCTCCTCCACTGTCTAATCTTAAACACTTGATTTTCAGATCCATCTTGGTCTCAATCATCTCTTTGTATATATTGAAGTGTTTGAAGGTCTCTGACTTCTTCCTGATAAATAAAACTGCAGTCATTCTTATGTAGTTATCAACTAGTAGCATAAAGTATTGTTCGCCATTTAATACTTTTGTTATTGTAGGTCCACATAGATAAGTGTGTACAATATCTAATAGTTATGTCATGGAGCACTCTTTTGATTTGAACTTGGTCCCGATTTGTTTTCCTTGTAGACAATGATCACATAGAGTATTTGTTGGTGTTGAGATCTCATGCATTTCTTTTACTACTTCCTTCCTACTGATTTTGACAAGGTTATCAAAGTTCATGTGTCCCATCCTTTTGTTCTAGAGCCAACTTTCATTTTCCTTTCCTAAGAAACATTTCCCCTTTCCAATATCATTCAGGACATATATGTTGTTTGGAGTTCTTCTAGCTATAGCCATCTACTTTCATGATCCTTCTTTCCTTATCTCACATTTTTCGAGTAAAAAAAAAGTTTGTGTCCTTGATCACACATTTGACTTACACTTATAAAATTGTGCTTCATTATTTTTACTAGTAGAATTTTTTTTGCCTTGGTATCCTTGCTTCCGAGATTGACTGTGCCTCTTTCTATAATTCTAGTTGAGTTATCATTTCCAAATGAAACTGATCCATCTCGTTCCTTCTTCATTGTCAAAAACCTGTTCTTGTCACCTGTCATATGCTTTAAACAATCGATGTCAACATACCACCCACTTTACTTGTGTTGATCTTGTAAAGAAATAAATAATTCTTCAGTGTTTAATTGATCTTGCTTCCTTTTCCATATCCTTTGTGGTTATTATGTTGATGTTATGATTTGGATCCCTTGGAGGAATAGTCAGTCTATAATCTTTGGCCATGTGTCCAAAATTGTTGCACTTGTAGCCCTCTATTTCATTACTTAGTGAACCAAAAATGTTGTAATTTTTGTTTTGTGCTTCATGTGAATTTCTGAGATAACTGTTGTTTGGATAAACTTCATAGTTACTTATGTTCTTAGCATAGTCTCTACATTTTGCATCTTTGTGACCAAAATTGTTACAAGAATAGCTTAAACTAAGAAAAATAGTTTGATACCTGGATGTAGGGGATCTTCTGAATGATGTTTCTCTTCTGAAACCTTCTTCTTCTTGAGATGTTGTTGATTGTTGGTTATGTGTTTTGAATCTTCTAGGTGGTCCAATTCCTCTATGATTTTCTTCTTGAGTGCCTCTAACTATTTCTGCAGAGGTGCTTTTTTTTTCTTAATGTTATGTTGTCTTGGAGTTCGAACCTTTCTTGGTCTGCATCTGGTTGTATCCTAGCATGAACCTGCCATAGTATGACCTTTGATTGTTGATAATCTCATCCAATATTTTGGTGCTATTTTGTTGTTGAAGATATTTTCTCAGAGTGACTATTTCTTCTTCCAAGCTTTCAATCATCTTATCCTTTTCTTCTAATTGACTTCTGAGTGTTTCTTCAATCCTTTTGTCTTCTTCTACTTGCATATTTAACTCCATGATTATCTGCTCGATTTCTTCTGAATTGGAATTCTTAGATCCTTCTTTCCTCTTTAACTATGCCTTGAGTGAATTGATTTTATTTCTTTCTTTCCCCAGTTCTTATAAGGAACTGATTAATTGTTCTCTGATATCGACTTTGCCTTCTTCTTCGAAATCTTCAAAATATTCTACTTCCATGAAGAGTACTCTTTCTATATCACTTTCACTATCACCATCCTTGTCCGATGAAGAGTTGTCTTCCTTTGAATAAAAAATTTTCTTGAATGTTTTCTTTTTGTTCCTTCTTTTGTCTCCCTTTTGATTTTTATTTTTCTTCTTATGAAGTTTTCCACTTATTCATCTTCCTCTGATTCATCACTGCAACTGCAATCTGTTTTTGAATTTTCTTGTTTTTCTTCTTTGTCTTCTTGGATGCTTTGAACATTACTTCCTTCGTGACTAGGTTCTCTTGTTCTATCCTCATTTCATAATCTATGAATATTCCATGTAGCTCATCCATGCTCAAATTGTCAACATCTGTTCTTTCTTCCAGGGATGATATCTTAGGATCAAATCTTATAGGTAGAGATCTTAGAACCTATTGAACAACCAATGACTCATCAAATTCTTCTACCATACCTCTAATAGTGTTCATTGTTTCATCAAATCGTAGAAAGTAGGTTGCAATGTCTTCATATTCATTTGATTAAACTTAGCTCTAAGGGTTTGAAGCTTAGATCCCTTGAATTTGGTGTCTCCTTCATAAATCTTTTGAAGTTTATCCCAAATATCCTTTGCAGTCTTTCAATGCATAACTTTGAAAAATACTAAATCATCTAGACTGCTCAGAATGGTGCCTTTAGCCTTTGAGTTATTTTCATTATGTTTATTTCCATGTTTGTCAGTTGAGGTAGTGGTTGGTGCTACATATCCATCTACTATTTACTGAAAAACATCAAATCCTGGTGCCTTTAAAAAGGTTTGCATCCTTTTACTCCAAAAGGCATAGTTTTGTCCATCAAACCTTGGTACTCCAATCTTAGAGTATTTCATGATCTCCTTCTAGTGGTTAAACTGTTTCTTGAAGGACCTGCTTTGATACTAATTGTTGGAATATTGAGAGGGGGGGTGAATCAATATGAGAACTTTATTATCACTTTTAACCACAATATGTAATCATTAACATCATCAACAAAATATCATCAATATATCATGAGCATTATAAATCAATGGATCATAATAGACATCCACAAAAACACAATACACTAAAATTTATGTGGAAACCCAAATGGGAGAAAACCACATAATGCTTTTCTTATATACCAAAAGAATACATTCATTGGAAACACCAACTTCACAATTCTCTAGCTACAACTGGAAGGAGGCTACAACCCCCTATTTACAGGCTCCAACCTGAAGGAAGCTACAACTCCCTAAATTCTTTGGATACAACTAGAAGGAGGCTACAACCCCCTGATTATCAGGCTCCAACCTGAATGAAGATCCAACTCCTTGTATTCTTCAACACCAATAAAAAGGAGGCTACTACCCCCTTTCCTTTCCCCATCCTTCTGCCCTAAAATATAAGTGTAGACCAATGGTCACTACCGTAATCACTGTCACTGTAACTGTCACTGTCACTGTTATTGTCACTATCACTTCCACTCTCACATCAACCTGTCATTGCCACTGTACCATCAACTTATAACCTACACCATCAACCTGTGCTATACCAAAACTTGAACCATATCATTCATCAATTATGTACCAACATATACATCAATATATAAACCATACCATAATCAAATCATGTACCATGTACTAGAGCATCAATCACATATAAAAAGAACACTATATACCATATAATCAATCATGTATAGACCTGTTCCATATTATCAATGAAATATCAAAGAACCCAAGCATGTACCTCATGCATATGCCACCATACATCAAGTGTATAACTTAACCATACATACACATCTCAAAGCTGAACCATAACATTCATATCATAACCAAATAGAAGAATATACCTCTCTCAATCATGTAGCCAAGATGTACCTCAATCATGTGCCAAACCAAACATACCTCAAGCATGTATCATACCATAACCAATACAAAAAACACATAATCATACCAATACCTCTGTAGCTGACCTGATACATAGTAGATATGACATGTAGGCTTACTTTTGACTTCAGGGACTTGGTACTAGCATTACCCCGAAATTTGTATTGTCCTCGTGGGACTAATTCATCCTGTCACGTGGGGCCTCGCGTGACTAAGTCATCCTATCACGCGGGGCCTCGCGTGACGAGCCCTAAGCAACCCGCGGGGATGCCTCGCTGGACACTAGTGGTTTGACCCGTGGGGGTAAACCAAACTAGGGTTTCATCAACAAACTTTGATCTCCTATGCAACCCCGAAACTCCCACACTTCTCATTCACCGCTACCTCATATTTCACCATCGCAAAATTGCCAAATAGATCACTATTTCACTAAAATATGTTCAATAGAATTAGTGAGTGAATGTACTTGTGAATGACTCCTTGAGGTGTATTTATACTTTTGTTGGGTAAGCTCTTTCCTTAATATTAGGGGATTCTTAAATTTCTTGTTACAACAACTTTACCCTTTCATTAAATACTTCTAACCAACTAGGGGCTTCTTGACCATTCTTTGGGGCTTGTAACTTCATAGGCCATAAATCCCCAATCGTGAGGAACTACGTGGCGTACCATTTTTCACCAAAAATGGCATGACGAGGACTATCCATCCATGAGTGATTTACCTGCATTTACACCATCATTCATGACCTTTTTCCTTGATCAAATATGGGTTCCATAACCATGCCTTTGGGGCTACCCGACTTCTTCAAGGGTTGACATCAATGACAACCAATCTTTCAACAAACGAAATACATAGTTAAACAAGAACTTCAAAAGTTTCTAGATGTCAGATTCATATATCTAGTCTCAGATAGTGAATGTGTCTCTCCTCTAGTTATTGTTCCAAAGAAGAATGGGAAACGGAGGATATGTGTGGATTACCGAGAATTGAACAAGGCTACAAGAAAATACCATTTCCCCCTACCCTTTATTAACCAATTCTTGGATATCTTAGTTGGAAAGGAATACTTTTCATTTCTAGAAGGATTTAGTGGATACAACCAAATTCAAATAAGTCCCGAAGATTAGGACAAAACCACCTTCACTTTTACTGAGGGTACATTTTCCTACAAATTATTTGCTTTTGGCCTGTGCAATTCCCCAACAACTTTCCAAAAAGCAATTCTTAGCATCTTTTCAGATCTCATTCACAATAAAGTTGAGATTTACATGGATGACTTTACCCCTTATGGAAAATCTTTTTATGAAGCCTTAGACAATTTAGACAAAGTTCTCCAAAGATGTAGATAAATGAACTTATCCCTTAGCAATGAAAAATGAAATACGATGATGAATGAAGGGGTTGTTTTTGGACATCATCTTTCCTCCAAAGGGATTGAAGTAGACAAACAAAATCAAATTCATCACCCTACTTCCTACACCTCTGAAACCAAAATATAATAGAAGTTTCCTTGGACATGCGGGATATTATAGGAGGTTCATCAAGGATTTCAGTAAGATAGCTTCTCCTCTCTTTACCTTGTTTTCCAAATATGTAGATTATTGTTGGACCCTGAACTACCAACAATATTTTGAAACATTAAAAGAGAAAATCTCAATGACTCCTGTGCTACAAGGTCCCAATTGGGATCTTCCATTTCACATTCACATTGATGCATCATAAAAATTTGTAGGAGCAGTCTTAGGAGAAGATGAATACAATACAAATTATGCAATTTATTTCATAAGTAAAAACTTGGCTGGTGCAGAGCTCAACTACATTGTTACAAAAAAAAAAACTTTTAGCAGTAGTTCATGGTCTCAATAAATTCATACATTATGTTATAGGGAATAAAGTCTTTGTACATATAGATCATGCTGCCATTAGATACTTGATGAATAAAACTGAAATTAATGGTAGGATGATTAGATGGTTTTTGTTACTATAACAATTTGGTCTAAAAATTCTTGATAAGTTTGGCACGTAAAATGTAGTTGCATATTTTTTTATCCAGGTTGAGTATCACTATTGAATAAGACATGATTGATGATTGGTTCCCAATGAGAATCTCTTTTCCATATCAACACAAACCCCCTGGTTTGATGATATAACAACTTATCTGACAACATGAAGGTTCCCTCAACATTTCTCCTATAGGGAGAGATGCAAGATTGTTCAAAACAATTTAACGTACACTTGGGTAGCAAGCTATTTGTTCAAACTTTTCCAAAACCAAATTTTGAGGAGATGCATAAGAGAATATGAGGTGCATGATATCTTTCATGGTTGTCATGATGAACCATGTAGAGGAAATTATGCATCAAAGAGGACAACTTGTAATATATTACAAGTTGGATACTATTGGCCAACCCTACATAGAGATTCTCAATCATACACTTCACATTGTGATGAATGTCAAATAATGGGGAAGCCTACAAAGAGGAATGAGATGAATTTACAACCCCAATTATAATTGGAACCATTTGACAAGTGGGGCATGGATTTCATAGGCTCAATTGATCCTCCATCAGGGAAAAATAAACATATATTGGTATGCATTGACTATCTGACAAAATGGGTCAAAGTCAAAGCTATGCAAGATACCATTGAATCTAATGTAGTTGCATTCCTCCAGGAATGCATATTCTCAAGGTTTGGGTATCCAAGAGAGATATGAATAGATCAAGGACATCAACTTACTTCCAGACTTATTGAAAAAATCATGAAGGAACATAACATCTGCCACATGAAATCACCACCCTACCATCCACAAGTAAATGGGCAGGCCAAAGTAACCAACTGAGAGCTAGAAAACATCCTCACCAAACAAGTGAGAAAGAACAAGAAATATTGGTCAAAGAAACTCACATAAGTAGCATGGGAATACAACATTACATGGAAAACTACCACATGGCTTACTCCTTTTGAGTTAGTCTATGGTAAGAAAGTCATGCTCCCTATTGAATTTGAATATCATGCATTGATAACAATAGTTGAATTAGACATGAATTTACAATCAACACAAGGAAAAAGGTTTATACAACTAAATGCCTTAGATGAGTACATGAGGCAAGCCATCTTCAACACTGAAGTAGTGAAACAACAAAGAATAGACTAGCATGATAAGAATATTAAGCATAGAAAGTTCAAAGAAGGGGATTGGGCTCTGTTATATGACTCAAGATTTAAGGACTTCAAGGGAAAGTTGATGACTAGGTGGTTAAGGCCCTACATTATTGATAAATGTTATGATAATGGTTTAATCCATATAAGAACCATTGAGGAAGAAGGAATACCCCGATAGGTGAATGGATTTAGACTAAAGGTTTACAACAAGCCACTAACAAAAGAAGAGTTCACAACAACAGTAAGGACACAAAATTTGGATGTGATTGATAGTAGAGATGCTCTCAATCCATCCCAATAAACAAAATATGAAAATAAAAGAATA
>ML797723.1:281494-294275 GCA_009831015.1 Picea engelmannii | reverse complement strand
GCCCAAAATACGAAGATGTTGCGCGCGCGCGCGTGCGCCCAGTGGGTGCATCGCGCTTTTTAATTTTTTGGCCATTTTTTGCATAGTTTTGACCCTTTTGCTGTGCTGTGGAGTTAATCCTTGTGCCATGAACGACTGTTTTTTTGTGTTGACGATGCGGAGTTCTTGTCGCCCTGTGCGGACGAAATTTCAGTGATAACACTACCCATATGCTAAAATTGTTCGACAAAAACTTAGAGATTTTAATCCTAAGATGGCCCCTGCTATTAAGGCAAAGGTAGAAAAACTGATTAACACTGGCTTTATCTACCTAGTTCCCTTGAATGAATGGGTATCCAATCTTGTTCCTTTGAATAAAAAGCAAGGAACCATCCATGTATGCATGGATTTTCGAGACCTGAATAAGGCCTTTCCTAAAGACAACTTCCCAACACCCTTAATTGATTAGATTCTCAATGAGTGTGTGAGAAGCGAAGTTTTTTATTTTATGGATGGATTTTCAGGGTATAACCAAATTCAGATTAAGCCTGAGGATGAACATAAGACATCATTTATTTTTTCTTGGGGTACTTTCGCATATCGGAAAATTCCTTTCGGCCTTAAGAACGTTGGAGTATCCTTCCAACGAGCTATGACCTTTGTGTTTCACGATCTCAAGCATATAGTATAAGCCTATCTCAACGATCTCATTTCTCACTCTCGTAAGAGATTGGAACACTCTACCCACTTCGATAATCATACCTTAAATTCCATGTCCGGTGTTGATCCCTTTCGCTTAGATGTTTCTCGACTGTAGATCTCCTCCCTAGGCCAACCTGCATTCACCAAAAGAAAAAGATGAAACTACAAGCATGCATTCTATATAAGGATTAGTGGGTTAGACATCATAACAAAAAATGTACACAAATCATAAAGATTTAAGACATCATTTGGCGGGACGGAAAAAGTATTTATTTATATTAATCTAACAAAATTTGTTTACAACATGAGACCGACAACTGCTCCTCGAAATTGGTCCTAGGCTTCTATTCACCATGCACCAATTGCTTCTACATCTTCTTCTTCTCTTCAATTATCTCTAGGGAAATGGAAAAGGCTTACAATGGAGGAAAAAGGAATTCTGGCTCAAACTCACAATGGGGTTCCAAAATATTGGGTCAAAGGGGGAATACTAGAATGGGCAGAGTTTCTATTATCTCATGCTTCCCTTTGGAATGGGACCCCAACACCTTATTTTATAGGCCAAAGGAGATAGTAACGGTTGGGGTGAATGGCTATGGGTAGTCAAATAGTTAGGTAACAACCCGAAAACCCGTATCCCTTTGCAATTTTCATTTTTTGCGCTTTTTTGTGAGTGTATGTGGGATGTAGTGGTTCAAAAATCATTTGTACATGGGAAGTAGTGGTGCAGGTCAAGTACACCTTCAAAACAATGGTTTTTTAGAAGAGTTGTTCAGTGATGGCTTGGAAAAGATAGCAAGTAAGATGGCTTGATGCCAGGTATGCATGTCTAGTGCACTTTAGGGTTATAAATGATGCCCCCTAATGTTTGAGGTCAGAAGAGCATCTGATGGCCAAAATAAATTACAGATATTCACCAACGTATGAAGTGAGTGAGCCCAGGGACTAGAGTTCATGAGGTTCCATATGCAAAATAACAATTTGTCTCACTAAGGAGGGCATACCCATGATCAGGATGAAATAAAATCATGGTTGCTAATCAAATAAACTACAGATACATGTCATATAACTATATAAAGTGTAGCCACGAGAAGTACACAATGGATCTACATCTCAAAATCAAAATATATACATGTATAGTATCCATTTTCAAGAAGCCAATGATGCTTGATGGTTGGAGATGAGGTCTTCAGAGCTCAAGTAACAACTTCAAAATATTCAAAACTCAGGTGGGAGTGTAATATCAGTGTATGAATTTACTACCAAGAGGTCTTCAACGGCTCATCGTGAACATACAAGAGGATCTTGGTGATCAGGTAGAGAACTTCATTGATTTTGAGCAAGGAATTGATTGGACTTTCAGGGTGGTCGGGCATGACAAAAAGGAACAAACTGCAGAAGGGCCGACTCAAGTTTAGTAAAACTTCCCTTGGAAAAAAACACAACAAAATATAAGACTCAAGCAACATGGAATTGACATAAGTTCACGATGCAGGAGGCATGTAACACCCTATTTCCCCCAGTCTGTAAAAATAATTATATTGGCCAAGAACTATGGCAAACTCAAAGACATGAATGTTTGATTTGACGGACCTTTGTATGAAAGGTCGATGAATGTAAATTATGTTATGAATATGTGTTGCATGACTACTGGGAGGGGGATGTGCTAAAAGAGACCATGATGGCTAATGAAAGGTGGTGGAAGGGACTTGGAATGGTTGTGTTAACTTCCACTGAGCCAGTACTATACTGGTTTATACTTGCTCACAAACCAAAGCAACTCTTTGATCCTGGAATGGATTTCTCGTCAGATTGGTAGGTGGGGAGGTTCCGCAAGAGTTAATGAGGGGATGGGGGTGAACCGCCCATTCATAATAGCCCTCATACCTGATCACAGACGACAGAATTCACGCCACATGCAAACTTGCAGACAGAAATTGGCAAGAAAGGAAACGTGGTAGGAGAGAGCAATGCACGTGATGGGGGATCGCGAAAGAGACTAGAAAAACCCTTGGAATTCCAGGAGTTTTGAATACCAGGAGAAGGAGAGTAACCTTCATCTTGGATTATTTTCTTGCATCAGGAGAAGGAGAGTAACCTTCATCATTGATTCTGTTGAGTTGGAATTAGGAGATTGAACCTCAAAGCATCATGGTCTATCTTGGGGGTGGCTAGTGGTAAATCCATTTGGAGTCACTAAGCCTATTGTTGGGTGGAAACAAGAACCCCTCTCAGCAATTGCGTCATGCTTGGTAGATTTTATAAGTGTTTTATACCTTGTATTTCAAACTAAATATCATGAATGCATGATTGTGTTTATATGCCCATAATAATTTGTGTAGAATGATTGCCTGGGTTTTTAAACTGGAAATAATGGATGCATGTGTATGCTTATATGTCATCGTCAGTTTCTGTACAAATGGTTAAGTCTAGGGTCGAAATGGTAGCTCTCTGAGGTCTTGGAGTCGTGGGAGTTTGAGGCCCCAAGAATTTGAGTTTCGTGATTCAAGCTCAGAAGGGATAGTGAGCCCAATTATAGAAAGAGAGAATACCCTATTATTTGGTTGATGAATGGTCGGAATCCTTTTAGGAATACCCCAGATCTGTCAAGACCGATGGATCTAGAGGAGAAGCACAGGTGTTAACAGCTTGACCCTTTCAGTCTTCACATGTAGCGATGGGATCCCGAACCGTAGATCCAAGGATCTGTTGGAGCCCTATTGACCATCAATATTAGCCTTTGTATAGGTAGGAGAGTAGAATTTCATTGTCTTGTGACTTGGAGTGGTCAAGGGTAGGGTTGTATGAACTCATGAATCATGATATCATGATGTGATCATGACCGTTGGATCCAAGGCATGGGAGAACCGTTGGATCAAAACCTTCGTGGGTATCGCCTATTGGGGGTTCAGAACTTGAGAGAGTTTCTTTTCGATTGTAGAAGTCGCGAAGTGTCGAGTGTTATCGAACTAATTGGTAGGTGCGGACACTAAATAATCTCCCTAGATCCACCTAGATCTAGAACAAAACATGCCAGAACATGATGCTTTCCTTAAGTTTTAAATATTGAATTTACTAACCAAAGAGGGATGGGTGACATACCGTTTAAATGTCGCTTCCTCTTGCCATCGCCATCCTAGCTCTATTCCAATGCTCATACAATGATGATCCTGCAAAATAATGCAACCATCTAAAGTGATAGCAATAGCATAAACTCAATATAAACCTATGTATGTGATCAAGGAATCATATAATAAAACACAACAAGCTTTATAGGAAAGAATCATATTGTTGTATCATATTAAATGTGAAAGAGAGATTACAACCATGGCCTTGATGTCGTAAGGTCCCTTCCAACTGTCCTTCATTCCCCACACACTTCTTGCTCCAAGGATTCTGAGACCATGGATCTGATAGCTACTCACAATCTATCTTGACAAAGCAAATCTCAAATCCACTCCAACCAAGCTAATAATTCCAAGCCAACCAAAGCTAACTTTCTCCATGAGAACTCCTCTCCTTTTATAAGTTGAAGAGGATAAGGTAAAAAGGTTAATATGATCCCACTAAATCATGAAAGTGAGTAATATCCAAACCATTCGGATGCCACCTCACCATAGAAGCTTCTCCTTCTAGAAGATTCGAGAAAACGCTTGTTTTTCCCACGTGTAGGCATTCTCACACCCTGCCTATAGAGAAACCTGTGAACATCTCGCACCCTAGCTATGGTGAAACCTACGAGAATCAGACATTCTCACACCCTACCTATATAGCAACCTGCAAACTTCCCTTTTTACAGGGTTTTTACAAGGGAAAATGCAACTTCTTTTCTCAAGAAAAGTTCTTCTCCCTTCTCTCTTCAGGAACTCAGGCCACTGACCCCTCTGAAGGAAACAGATAGGTTTACATCATTAACGGTCATAGGGATGACAAAAATAATGTGTAACAACGAGCGATGAGAGCTATTGTAGACACATAACCGATCTGTAAGTGGGGAGCGTGGTTGATAGATGGCATAGCGACAAGTGCCCAGAGAAAGGTGGGAACGAGTGACAGGTGATGGACACATTTTGCCTAGGAAGGAGTCAACCCATTGTTGACTTATCATATCTTGGGAACTCGCAAAGGAGGAATATGAGGGCTAAACACTCCAACTCACGAAGTCGTGAGATGCGAGTAGCACTAGTATTTATCCTAGGAAGTGGGTAATCGATGGTGGACACATGTCACACTGGGAAAGAGTCAACCCACTGTTGACTTATCGTGGCTCGGGGTTTCACAAGATGAAGAAGTTGCACCTTGATTGTTAAGTCCGTGAAACACCGAGAGCCGAGGTCTTGTGCGATGGGTGGCAGTGACACAACTCATGAGCAGAGTATGGCATGGTTGACAAGTGGCATGTGCGCGTCATTTTGGTAGAGTCCACACAACATTGACCTATCGCGTCTCGGGGATTCGTGAAGGAGGAGCACGAGAGCTCAACACCTCAACTGGCGAGGTTATGAGTGGTGCTAATGTTTGGCTTAGCCTATGGTTACATGTAGCAGGTGCTAGTGAGGAGGGAGCGATACTAGTATAGCATCTCAGGTATCATTGTTTGGAAAAGGGGAGTCGAGAGTCTTGATTCCCGACTCACAAGTTACGAAAGGCATTTGCACTAAGGCCAACTTGTGATTGTTTGGAGGAGGTTAAGGAAAGAGAGGGTCTATGCTAGGCCCCATAGAAGTCTCAAGGATTTTGTTCCTTGAAGAAAAAGATGAAAAACCTAAGTAGATATAGTGGGTGTGTGACAAAGTGGTATCAGAGCATGGTTACAACACTTGGCCTACTTGGGCTCATGAACGAGTTGCGCAGAAACTCCATTTAGCCCCTTTAGCAAAAGCCGAAGTTAAGAATGAAAATTTTGATTGTGTGTATGCATTTGAAAAATATGAATTATGCATTGATTGTGAATGAATATAATGTTGACTAACAATAAGTGTTTTTCTTGCACAACAAGCGGACGATCAACCACGGGAAATTGCAGATGCATAAGAATGGTGACGCACCACAAAGTGGGGGATGGCTCCCACAATAGAGAAGAAGAGTCTAATGAAAGGAGAGTGGTAGAGACCCCTCCCGATCTAGCCAATACTGTAAGAAGCCTCATGGTAAAACTATAGAGTTGTAAAGCCGACAACGAGAGGGAGAGGTTGATAAAAGAGCAAGAGACGAAGACAAAAATTAATGCAGTCTTCTTGCAAAGTTTATCCAACATACAAAGACAATTGCAGCATGAACCTGACACCAGTCACATGGACTGACGACATACAAAGAAAAGTTGAAGTCCACCTGAGATACAAAAACATGGTCCTTTAAGTGGCCACACTAGGAAGATCACCTCAAGAAATGTCCACCCCAGAGATAAGGGACAAGCAACAGACAATTCCTCAGGAAAGGAGACTGGTGACTCAGAGGGATCTTCTAGTAGCAGAACTAGTTCTTATTCCCTAAGAAAATGGAAGAAGCAAAAGCATTCCAAAAGTCACAATCTCAAAGAATTCAAGAAGGCTAAACCACCCTCTTTCGATGGTGAAATAAAGAAAGGGGAGGAAGCGGAGGCCTGACTACTTGGACTAAAGAAGTATTTTAGAGTCCACGACTTCTCAGAAAACTTGAAGGCCCGAGTAGCCACTTTCAAATTGAATGGAAAGGCTTCCATTTGGTGGGAAGGCCTTAAGAATGTAAAAGGGACTCACGAAGAGGACCTATCTTGGGAACGTTTTGAGAAATACTTCAGAAAGAAGTATCTTTCATAAAAGTATTTTGATGAGAAGACTAAATAATTCTATGAACTCAAACTGGGGAAACTCACCATAGAGGAATATGTCAGCAGATTCCTCGATTTGTTGAGGTACGTACCCTATATAAAATCAGAAAAGGCAAAGGTGCAACAATTCATCAGTGGACTACCTAAGGACTATCATAATAGGATTGAATTTGATGAGCCAAAGACCCTAGAAGACACTATCCGAAAGGAAAGATATTGTTATGAACAACTGGGACATCGGACAAAACCTCATGAAAAATGGAAGCAGAAGAATAGTTCAGGATTCTAGAAAAAGGGGTTTAAATCCCCAAGATTTAAAAACTATAAGAAGGAATCAAGGATGAGCTTCCCAACCCGAAGTGTACATTAGCAGAATTTTCCCTCCCAGAGCAGAAATAAACCTTCTGGATCTACCCCAGGAAATATTGATAACCCAAGAGAGAGAACCCTTGAACTTTTGGGGTTGTGGAGAAGAACATCTACTGAGGGACTGCCTGCACTAACAACAGAACAGTCAGAGAATTTACAACGTTCTAGAAGATACCACCATCAATGACATGGCGAGGAGTGTGCCACAAATTTATGTAGCCTTGGATAATAAACAAGTTGACCAACAAGCTTCAGTGGTGGAGATGGAAGGTATGATCACCAACCATCTAGTGTCTATTCTAATTGACTCTGGTTCAAATTTGAGTTATATAGCTCCTAAGGCTATTGATAAGTGTAAATTACATCCACATAAACACGCCAATCCATGGTTGGTACAGTTAGCCAATGGCACCAAAAGAAAGGTAGCGAAGATCATACCATCTTGCCAATTCACTATGGGTGAATTCCCCACCCAAGCAACCCTTAACAAACTGAGCCTTGAAGATCACCCCACACTAAGAGAATATATAGATGTATTTCCAGAAGAGGTACTGGGTCTACCTCCAAGAAGGGACATTGACTTCTCGATAAAACTTGCACCAAGAGCGGTGCCAGTGTCTAGGACACCCTATAGGATGAGCACACCCGAGCTAGTTGATATTAAATTACAACTAAAGGAAATGATGGACAAAGGCTATATATGGCCTAGCGTGTCTCCATGGGGAGCACCATTTCTGTTTGTAAAGAAGAAAGATGGTACCCTCCGACTATGCATAGATTATAGATAACTAAACAAGGTAACCATAAATAACAAGTACCCCTTACCCAGGATCGATGACCTATTCAATCAATTGCGAGGTGCTTCCATCTTCTCAAAGATTGACTTGAGATGTGGATACCATCAAGTCTGAATCAAGGGTTAAGACATCCACAAAACTTCCTTCAGGACGAGATATGGTCACTATGAGTTTGTGGTAGTACCATTTGGATTAACCAATACCCTTTCCACTTTTATGTTCTTGATGAACAATGTGCTCAACAAATTCCTAGAAAAATTTTAACTGCTTTTTATTGACGATATATTAATTTACTCCAAGAATAGAGAGGAACATGAGGAACATCTTAGACTTGTGCTTCAAGTGTTAAGAGAACATCAACTCTATGCCAAATTCAACAAGTGCAACTTTTTCCAGAAGCAAATACACTACTTGGGCCATGTCATATCCGAAGAAGGAGTAGCAGTAGACCTTGACAAGGTCAAGTCTATCATGGAATGGCCTACCCCAAAGGAAATTTTAGATATCATATCCTTTGTGGGCTTAGTAGGATACTATAGGAGATTTATAAAAGGGTTCTCCAGGATTGGTTGTCCAATCACTTCCCTCTAGAATAAGGAAGCTAAATTCACGTGGACACAAGAATGTGAAGAAATATTTTGATCCCTAAAACATCTACTGACCCATGAACCCGTGTTGAAGATCGCTGATCCCAGAGACAACTTCCTCGTGTGCATAGATGCCTGGAAGGAAGGGCTCGAAGGAGTCATTATGCAAGGAGGAAGTGTAGTCTGCTATGAATCCCAAAAGCTGAATGAGCACGACGTCAACTATGTGACCCATGACCTAGAACTAGTTGCCATAGTCCACGCCTTGAAAATGTGGAGGCATTACCTCCTAGAGAGGAAATTTGTACTTATGACATACCACTGTGGATTGCGATATCTATTTGGCCAACCAAAACTCAATGCTAGACAAGCTAGGTGGATGGCCCTTCTTAGTGAGTTTGATTTCAAAATCAAACATATCAAGGGAAAGGAAAATAAGGTGGCTGATGCCCTTAGCATAACTATGAAAACATTTCATCTGGCAGTGGTGAGCACCTGTGAGACGAATGTCAAGGAAAGAGTCAGGAATGCATAATAAATAGACACGTTTTTCCAGACGGTGACCTCGTACCTGGAGCAAGAACCCACAGGGATAAAGTATGAAGGATACCAGATGATAGATAAAGGTCTACTAACTTACAGAAACATAATGTATATTCTAGATTGTGATGAATTGAAGAGGTTCATAATGGATGAACTGCATAAAATACCATATACTGGTCATCCAGGATACCAGAAGATGATCACAGCCACTAGAAAACAATTCTATTGGCCTGGATTGAAGAAAGACATAGATGAGTACTTAGCCAAATGCATAGAATTCCAATAGGTTAAAGCAGAGCATCGACACCCAGCAAGATTATTACAACCTCTACCAATCCCGGAATGGAAGTGGGAAACCATTTCCATGGACTTCATCACCGGACTACCAACATCGATCAAATATAATGATGTCATCATGGTAGTGGTGGATAAATTGAGAAAGTTTTCCCATTTTATTCTTGTCAAATTGACTTGCAAGGAAATATACATCGTCAACATATTCATGAAGGAGATATTTAGACTACATGGTATGCCTAAAGAGATCGTGTCTGACAGAGACATGAAATTTACTTCCAACTTTTGGAAATCCTTGATGGCTGGTCTAGAGACCAAATTACTTTTTATCACCGCCTATCATCCTCAAACCGATGGATAGACAAAAAGAGTGAACCAAATATTAGAAGACATGCTAAGGATGCATGTAATGCATTAACCCGAAAAGTGGGAATATTACCTGCCACTGGTGGAATTCGCCTACAACAATGGCTACCAAGAATCCCTGAAGATGAGCCCTTTAGAAGTCCTCTATGGTAGACCATGCAATACTCCAGTTAGTTGGAGTAATCCCATGAACAGAGTTACTATTGGACCCGACATGTTGAAAGAAATGGAACAACAAGTGACTTAGATAAAACAAAATCTAAAGGTCGCTCAGAACAGACAGAAAAGTTATGCCGACCGAAAGAGAAATCCGAGAGAATTCAAGACGGGAGACCACGTATATCTTAGAGTTAGGCCCAAGAAGAGTCCCCTAAGGATGGGAGCTTGTGCCAAGTTGGCAGCTCAGTATTGTGGACCCTTTGAAGTTATAGATAGAGTGGGACCTATAGCCTATAGGCTAGCACTTCCTCCCACAGTAAAAGCACATAATGTTTTCCATGTTTCATTATTGAAGAGATATGTACATGATTATAATCATATAATTGACTGGTCTGAGATCTAGGTGGAAACAGAGGGAGAATTCCTGCCAGAACCTCAATGCATACTGGACAGAAAGGAAACCCCACTCAGGAACTGAACCATTACACAGGTCAAGGTGCAGTGGAAACACTTTGGCCCATATGAGGCTATGTGGGAAATGGAAGATGCCATGAAACATGCATATCCAGTTTTTTTTACTTTTGTACATATGTTACACGTCAAAATTGCTCAGCTAGATAAGTGTCGCATTGTCCCTCTCAATTGTCACAAGTGTCGCATCTTCCCTACAACTTTTGCAAGTGTCGCAAGTTGGTCAATAGTGTCACAAGTGATGTTCAGACATACTGCCATGTCAATGACACTAAGGAAGCACTTATAACATCTCACATGACTGATTTGAAGGAGGAGAACTGGTTTACTAAAGTCAAACAACTTTTGACACCTGAAAGGAACCCTGAAACAAAGGTTTTGAGGGGGAGCGCTCCCCTACTTCAACTCCAGAAGCGCTGGCGCTCCCCTATAATGCTTCAGGGAGCATTATAACGCTCCCCAGCCCCCTTTGAAGGAGCACTGCTCATCTTTAGAGCACTGGAACTTCCCCAAGGCTTACCAGAGAGCGCTACAGCACTTTGATGCCCCTTCTAAGGGAGTGCTACCTAATCTGAGATAGTAGTTGGCCCGTTGAAGAGAATAAGGGGAGGATCTTTCGAGATTAGGAGGAATTTGTGCTCGAATTCTTGGTTTCATAAAGAGATCCCTAATATAAGGAGAAGGTTTCCAACTTGTTCTAAAGATAACTCAAGAGATTAAGCTCCTCTTAACCTATATAAACAGGCTCTATGATGGTGGAAAGGAGGAAGAATTGAATATATGAAACTTATGATCTTGGAGGAAACTTACAGCTAGCCAAAGGAGAGTGATCAGTGAAGCTGCTATTATCCAAGTTATGGAGCTTTCAGGCAAGGGTTAGACGAAGGGGACTTGACGAAGCCGTCGCATTCGCATCTACGATTGTAAGTACGGCTGTCGTTATTCTCATCAATATGACACGCTTGGCCTGTTTCTTTCTAGTTTGTGTCTAATGTCACATGAACTTATCATTTATTGATAGATC
The DNA here is from genome assembly GCA_009831015.1 of Picea engelmannii. Taxonomy (NCBI): domain Eukaryota; kingdom Viridiplantae; phylum Streptophyta; class Pinopsida; order Pinales; family Pinaceae; genus Picea; species Picea engelmannii. The sequence continues at coordinate 283,175 of ML797723.1, read as the reverse complement.
TGTATTCAAGCTAATATCAATAGAGTAGGAAGCCGTCGTATCTTGTTTTTTCCACAGGATCCAGCGAGAAGCAAAGGATTGGAGTGCAACTCGGAGCGTGCAGGGACAAACATTGATAAAAAGGTACTTCTGTCATCCTTCCTTCTCATGCATTAGTTTAGATATATTTGAAAGGAAGTCAGTGTCCATGTTAAGAAATTATATGTCTAGGGTTAAGGTCGAGCTCTAGAGGTGATCTACCTGTCCACAGGGAGATTTTCCTACAACAGAAACTGGCGACTCCACTGGGGAGATAGCCTAAAATCGAAACCTTTTGTTTGGATTTTTCTCCTCATTGACCTTGTTCTATCCCTTGATTGTTTTATACCTGGTTCAATCCTCTTTGATTAGTTTCATGAGCTGATTGGATCCTTACCTTATCACACTCATCATACTTGTCAAGTTTGAATCCCAATTTTTGGATTTTTTTGACATTTCTGGGGCTTTTAGACCCTAGCGCCTCTTTCCTAGTGTTAACAGAGCACCAATGCTCCACCATACCTATACACAGAGCACTATAATGCTCCTTTCCCTTGGCAACAGAGCGCCAGCCTCTTTTTGGCAAAAAAACCCTCCAGAACTACCTTTTTTAGGGTTTGCCTCTGTGTCTCTTTTGCTGAGTGATCTAGTGAGTCATTTTTTCTTCCATTTCAGCCTTGACATCTGTCCTTTTTGAAGAATAAATACCTTGTTGATTGGATCTTGTAGCCTTCTTCACCATTTTCATTGAGTTTTTCCTGTTGAGTGAAGTTTGAAACCCATGCATTGTTCTTCTCTCCTCGTCAACTGAGTAAAAACCCTGGTGAAGGTCATCAAAGGCCTACATACCTCTTTGTCTTGATTTCGGTCAAGGTCATTGTTCTCCAACTTTTGCTTTTGGGTGTGAAGTTTGTTTTTTTCTTTGATTGTTTCTTTTTCTTTCACTTTTTCGTTTTGATCGCTTCGAAAGGGTGTATTGTTTGTGTGACTTTTGCTTGTGCTAGTTTGGTTTTCATTCATACCAAAAAGATAATTAGAAAGACAAGCATTGTGTTGAATTGATCATCATCCATACGCAAACAATAAAGGATATCTTTATAATTGATTGTGAATATTAGAAGGCATTTAAAAGTTTTTTCATTACATTAGGATTTGATTGAGAAAAGAATTGTTTGAGGACATTCCTTATTTGTGCTGGATTAGTGAAAGAACTCTCTCTCTCCCTTAGCTAGATGTCCATCGAAAGGAAATGACTGCTTATCATATTTGATGCATTCTTTGGGTCTGAGTCATAATCCCATTCGTTTCACTTCCATGCACCCCTTTGCGTAAAGAACAACCACTAAAATCAACGCTAATTAAAAGTTATCTAGAACTTTTTCTTTTCTAGGATCCTCCACCAACAGTAGACTAGGCTTAGTACTTTGGTTTAGGGCTGTGAGCATAACTCTCCAAAGTTTCTAAAACCAACAGTAGCATCCTAAGTTAGGGAGAGTAAATCCAGTTATCGTATAAGTCTTCCTGGGATCCCCCTCTCACACAGGGGTTACGCACGAGGTCGCATTCGGGTAAGCTACGGGGACTAACCCTCCGTGGTTTAACTGATTGTGGTGGTCGGATCGTATTATGGGGGTCACTTTGAGGTAAATCCACAATTACTGCG
>ML797723.1:233785-269873 GCA_009831015.1 Picea engelmannii | reverse complement strand
TTATTCTCATCAATATGACACGCTTGGCCTGTTTCTTTCTAGTTTGTGTCTAATGTCACATGAACTTATCATTTATTGATAGATCTATTTTCAAGCTAATATCAATAGAGTAGGAAGCGGTCATATCTTGTTTTGTCCACAGGATCCAGCGAGAAGCAAAGGATTGGAGCACAACTTGGAGCGTGCAGGAATAAACGTCGATAAAAAGGTACTTCAGTCATCCTTCCTTCTCATGCATTAGTTTAGATAGATTTGAAAGGAAGTCAGTGTCCATGTTAAGCACTTTTCTGTCTAGGGTTAAGGTCAAGCTCTAGAGGTGATCTACTTGTCTGCAGGGAGATTTTCCTACAACAACATACATGTCATGTTGATAGATAGAACATTGAGGACGATGTTCCTTTAAGGGAGAGGGAATTGTAACACCCTGTTTCCTCCAGTTTGTAAAAGTAATTATATTGGCCAAGAACTATGGAAAACTCAAAGACGTGAATGTTTGATTTGACGGACCTTTGTATGAAAGTTCGATGAATGTAAATTATGTTATGAATATGTGTTGCATGATTGTTGGGAGGGGGATGTGCTAAAAGAGACCACGATGGCTAATGAGAGGTGGTGGAAGGGACCTGGAATCATTGTGTTAACTTCCACCAATCCAGTACTGTACTGGTTTATACTTGCTCACAAACCTAAGTATCTCTCTAATCCTGGAATGGATTTCCCGTCAAATTGGTAGGTGGGGAGGCTCGTCAAGATTTAATGAGGGGATGGGGGTGAACCAACCATCTATAAAATCCCTCAAACCTGACCACGGACAACGAAATTCACACCACACACAACCTTGTAGGCATAAATTGGCAAGAGAGGAAATGTGGTAGGAGAGAGCAGTGCACGTGACAGGGGATCACGAAAGAGACTGGAAAAACCCTGGGAATGTTGGGAGTTTTGAATAGCAGGAGAAGGAGAGTAACCTTCATCTTGGATTATTTTCCTACATCAGGAGAAGGAGAGTAACCTTCATCCTTGATTTTTTTGAGCTGGAAGTAGGAGACTGAACCTCAAAGCATCATGGTCTAGCTCGGGGGTGGCTAGTGGTAAATCCGTTTGGAGTCATTGAGCCTATGGTTGGGTGGAAATGAGCACCCCTCTCAGTAGTTGCATCATGCCTGGTAGATTTGATAAGTGTTTTATGCCTTTTATTTCAAACTAAATATCATGAATGCATGCTTGTGTTTATATGCCCATAATAATTTCTGTGTAGAATGATTGCCTGGTGTTTTAAACTAGAAATAATGGAAGCATGTGTATGCTTCTATGTCATTGTCATATTCTATACAAATGTTTAAGTCTGGGGCTGGAAGGGTAGATCTCTGAGGTCTCAAAGTTGTGTAATTTTGAGGCCCTGAGAAGTTGAGTTTCGTGATTCAAGCTTAGAAGGGATAACAAGCCCAATTATAGAAAGAGAGAATACCATATTATTTGGTTGACGAATGGTCGGAATCCTTTCGAGAATACCCCAGATCTGTTGAGACCAATTGATCTAGAGGAGAATCTCAGGTGTTAACATATTGACCCTTTCATCCTTCACATGTAGCGATGGGATCCCAGACCGTAGATCCAAGGATCTGTCGGAGCCCTATTGACCGTTGATCTTAGCCTTTTTATAGGTAGGAGAGTAGCATTTTATTGTCTCATGACTTGGAGTGGTCAAGGGTAGGGCTGTATGAAGTCACAAATCATGTGATCATGACGTGATCGTGACCATTGGATCTAAGGCACGGGAGAACCATTGGATCAGAACCTTCGTGGGTATCGCCTATCGAGGGTTCAGAACTTGAGAGAGTTTCTTTTCGATTGTAGAAGTCGTGAAGTGTCAAGTGCCGAGAGATCATGTAGATACGTAACCCATCCATAAGTGGGGACCACGTGGTTGACAGATGCAGTAATGAAAAGCGCCCAGATAAAGGTGGGAATGGGTGACGGGTGATGGACACATGTCACCTGGGAAGGAGTCAACCCATTGTTGACTTATTGTATCTTGGAAACTCATGAAGGAGGAATATGAGGGCTCAACACTCCAACTCACGAAGTCACAAGATACAAGTAGCGCGTGTATTTATCCTAGGAAGCGGGTAACCGGTGGTGGACACATGTCACATTTGGAAAGAGTCAACCCACTATTGACTTATCGTGGCTCGGGGTTTTGCAGGATGAAGAAGCTGCACCTTGATCGCTAAGGCCACGAAACGCCGAGAGCCAAGGTCTCATGGGACGGGTGGTAGTGACACAGCTTGTGAGCATAGTATGGTGTGGTTGACAAGTGGTGTGTGTGCGTTTTTTTGGCAGATTCCATGCAACATTGACCTATTGGGTCTCGGAGATTCGCGAAGGAGGAGCACGAGAGCTCAACACCTCAACTGGCGAGGTTGCGAGTGGTGCTAATGTTTGGCCTAGAAATACGGTTACATGTAGCAGGTGCTAGTGAGGAGGGAGTCATACCCGTATAGCATCTTGGGTATCGGTGTTTGGAAAAGGGGAGTCGAGAGTCTTGATTGCCAACTCGCAAGTTGCGAAAGGCACTTGTGCTAAGGCAGTCATTTGGAGGAGGTTAAGGAAAGAGAGGGTTTGTGCTAGGCCCCATAGAAGTCTCGAGGATTCTGTTCCTCGAAGAAAAAGATGAAAAACCTAAGTAGATGTAGTGGGTGTGTGACAAGGAAACATGAACTCTCCATATGTTTGGAAGGATAGCCAAATAGAGGAGGACACAACTCTATGTAGCGAGAACAACTTCCTAGGGTCATATTGAATCCTAGAGCTTGACAAACAAATAGAAGGATGTGCTTTGTCCAAGGGCGACTCATTATGCTATCAACAAAAGAAAATACTTTTCCCTTCCTCTTTTTGGGGTATATTTGATTTTTTTTTCTTTTTCAATAATTTTGGAAAGCTTGAAAAAGAATAAAAGAATGCTATGTTACAAAGGAGGAACGAGTGTCACAGACATACTAGTTCCAAGCAAAAGGAACACATTGATGCTCAGATCAAGGGGACATATGTAGGAAAAGGACACTCGGGAAAAATCCTCCATGGGTCAAGGTGTCAAGACGCAGAGGTAAAGTGCTACAAGGCTTGCGTATAAGGTATGCTTCAAATGGTTCAGTTGACAGCAACATGGAGCTAGAATTAGGCCAAATATGCATGAATGCAAATGAGATTAATAAGACACAATGATAACCTCCTTTGATGTAATTTTAATGATCCCAGAGAAGGTAAGATCAAATGTTTTTCATTTTTAGAGAGTCTGAAAAAGCATAAACGAAGACTCCACTGGGGTACCTTTTTCTAAGGTAGTCTACTCGGTTCAGAAAAGGGGTAAACTAGCACTGAATAGATGTCTATTCAAAACCATTTTAATGAGTGTGACAAAGACAATATCAGTCGACATTTTTTTCATATTTAAGGAGTCTGAAAAAAGATTAACTATGGACTCTGTCAGGGATGTTCTTCTTTTCCAACTTAACGAGTGTGAAGAAATAATGTCCCTTGGAAATCTTTTCAATTTTAGGGAGTCTGAAAAGAGATTAACTATGGACTCCGTGGGGGCTCCTTTTTCATAAATTTAGTCCCTTAGGCTCGAAAAAGGGTTAAAATTATACCTCAGAATACTCTTTTAGAGAACCAAGGCTTCCTAGAGTATACCTTTGCTCGTACATTTGACCATCCAAACTGAAAAAGGGGTAAACTATCGTCCGACAGAAGTGCCTTCGAATTTCATCTTAGCGAGCATGAAGGGAAACAAGATCGCTCGACAATATTTTCATGTTTAGAGGGTATGAAAAGGGATCAAAAGAAGACCCGTTGTTTTGGGATTCTCGAGGGTGAGGTCAAAAGCAATAATGAATCATGCAGGTGAGGCTCAAACTCGTAATCAAGAAAAAATAAAAAGAACTCCCGATCCTATAATCATTAGCAATGGCATGGACACCAAAATGCAACCAAGATCTACCTAGGGAATCCATGTGAAGGTAGGACCTACCACTAAATTATGACACTTCTGGAGAAGGAGTGAGGGTTTCATGTTGCAATTCGGTGGGATCAATCCTATGGAAAATTGAAAAAGACAACAAGGTGCAACAAGTGGAGGTGGAATCCTATCTTACATGCACAAAGTTGGAAACACGACATTTTACCAAAAGACCTTTAAAAATGACCCAACTCTTGAAAAGTTTCCCAATACCCAAAGTAACACGTATCGTAACATCCCACAAGAAACTCAAAAACCATACTAAACGATTTTCAAGATAGAAAAAAGGAGAAAAGGGTCCAAAAAGTGACAAAAAGGGGCCAAAAAGTCTATAAATAGAAGCTGGCAACTCATTATCACCATTGTAAATTAAGAATTGACAAAAAAGTAAAAAACACCCCTTTGCCAAAAGAGTTGATTCCAGGAGCTTTGGACGAAATGAACTTCTGCTTGGACCAAGTAAGTACATACTAGCCCCTCCTGCATTTCCATTCTTCTTTTTTGTATTTGTTTGTGTTTTTGGGGGGGGCACTGACCTTTAAAGAGGTAGGCCCTACGTGTACATGGGTTTTCCGAGAAAAACCCACGTGTGCACATGGGAAGAAGATAATTTGCTCACGTACACATGCGACTGTCGCTAGGACAACCCACGTACACCCTCTAATAAGTGGAAAAAATAAAAAGAAAGAGTTAAATCCCCATGACTTTGTCATTTTGTAGGATGAATGTTCATTGGAGAGAGAGGGAGCATGAGGACATTGATTTTTTGGTCTTAGAAGAACCTATTGTTGTCACTGTTTTATCACAATGTGGCTTGTTAAAATTCTTCCAGTGTCCATTCATGAGGGAAAAACCCGTGTTGTTGAATGCTTTGATAGATTACTAGCATCCTGACGCTGAGGCATTTTTTCTTGATGGGAATTCATTGACTCAAATGACTAAAGACATTTACTTCCTGACTGGTCTCTTGAGGAGAGGTGATCCAGTCAACTTGCATACTTTTCCCCCTCGGGCCTTAGAACATTGAGGAGTTGATTGGACTCCATTGCGAGGATGGTACTGAGAAAGTAGTTTCTAAGGAGACTATACACAAGATCAACAACCTATCACTGAAAGTGATAGTTCTACTCATTTAGCAGATCAATGGATCTGCAGCTTTACATCAGGCCTCCCAGGCGCACATGCATTGTGCAGTTTAGTGCTTAAATGCACGATTTTTTTATTGGAGTACAACCATGTTGGATTGCATGAAGAGACAACTAACAGAGTGTGGGATATGGGAACATTGAAACTTCGGGTTTGGGACTATTTTATGTTCCTTTTTCATCGAGAGGGTAGCCAGCCTTAGTCCTCGAGAGACGATACGAGGGCACGTGGCCTCTCTCCCAATGCTATGTATATGGGTGATGTTGTTTCCGTGACAGGGGGGAGGGAGGACCATCGAGGCCTTCGATGATAAATTTTTCGATTGGTGCTCTTGATAGATTCCAACTATAGAGGATTACCCCTATGCTGGGGTCAACTTTTCCAAGGATCCTGATATGCCTGTACCTCCTGGATTAGAACAAGGAGAGATAGGTATGTTTGTTTTTCAAAGTTATTTAATTTTTATTTCTTTTTATATATATCATTTTTATGTGTACTTGAGTATCTGAAAACTATGTATCTGTTATGTACAGATGTCAGACTAGTGCGTCTAGCAGACTTCTTGAGGACCAGGTGGTGTCCTCGAAAAGAGGTGGGACTAGCAGTATCCGCTGGACCAACAACAATAGTGGGGGGGCCTCCAGCTGGAGAGGTTGAGAGCGTATTGAGACGGGTGGAGCAGAAAATCACTGTGCTCACTCGTACATTCCCTGTGGTGGAGATCGAGGATCTCCCACTGTCGATGAAACCTCACGTAGTTGTGGCGACATGGACCTGGGTCCAACTTTTCTGGTGTTTGGGAAACACTGTTGTTCATTATGGCAGGGCCAATAGGCCCTACACTTAGATAGGCTAGACTACTCACGTGCCGAGGGAACCTTTTGTATATTTTTGAGGGCATAAACCCCATGACTCTTAGTGGACATATTTTTGAGGCGCTTGTGCTTACGTATGTACTCTGATATTTTTGATATGTATATATGCATATTTACATCTTTTTACATCTTATGGATTACATCTATTTTACAAACGCATTTACATGTGCATGTGTGTGCTTTTTCTTACATGTGTGCAATGTTCCATACATGATTATCTAGAGTATTTGTGATTTGATTCAATATCCTAGGAACATGGATATACGTAATGTAATCAAATATTTGTTCTAAGAAACATACCCTAAGGAACCGTCGGTGTAGAGTAGTATTGTAAATGTGGTAAACCCCATTTAACTAGGACACAACCATTTGAGAGTCTAAGTAGACCCGGATTGAGAGATGCCATGTGACAAAGTGTCACGAAGAAACTCTAAGACTTCACTGTATTCAAAAACATTGTTTGTGGTGTCACCTAAACAAATACCTCCTGAAGATAGCAACTGGCCCTGAGGTGTGAAAATAACCCAAGCTGCAGAAGAAAGCCTCCGAGTGTGCCAGCTAGCACCATCCATGAACCCAATGAACACCTCTGATTCACTTGAAATCTACCACAGTGAAAAATATGACATAAAAAATGACACTTTGATAAAACCAAAAAGACAAAAACTAAGAATAAAATGTATAAGAACTATACATATGTACAAGAATTCACCCAAGACAACTCACCTATGAGTAATACTTCTTGAGGTAGAGCCCATTTCTAGGCTCTGCCAAATAATTTCCCTCAAATTCTACCAGAAAATAATCACCCTTGTTTAGAACCTCCTTCATGATGAAAGGTCCAAACCACATGGGTTTGAACTTGCCTTCCTCCAGGGGATCCTTATCTTGGTCATAGACTAGGAAAAGGTCGCCTTCAGAGAAAATCCAAGGAAGATCAGGTTGATCATATTGACACTTGACCTTTTTTTTGTTAGCCTTGTTAGCCAAGGCTGCATCATGACGCTACTCATCGAGCTGCTCGAGATATAATAAATGCTCTTCGAGTTGTGAAGTGTCTGGAAATAACTGTACTGCCAACTTTAGAGATGAGATCTAGCACTCTATAGGCAAGACTGCTTCCAGCTCATAAATGAGTTGAAAAGGTGAGAAACCGGTTACAGTCTTAAAAAATGTTTGGTAGGCCCATAATGCGGAGTACAACATCAAATGCCAATTTGACTTGGTCGAATTGATCATTCGCTATAGAATAGTCTTAAGGGATTTATTCATAGCTTCCACCTAACCATTCACTTGTGGGTAGTAGGGTGAAAAATGTTCTTGCCTCAACCCAAGATTTGACGTTAACTCGTACATCATTTTATTCTGAAATTGACTGCCATGGTCAATGATAATCTCTCTCGGGACACTAAACCTTGCTATTATCTAGTTAAACAAAAAGAGAGTTGTTGTCTCGCCATCATCTTTAAACGTTGGCATAGCCTTGACCCACTTCGTAAAGTAGTCTACTGCTACGATGATATAACAGTGCCCCCTTGATGAAGGGGGGTTGCATGTAGCATAATAAATCCCCCACTTTGTGAAGGGACCAGTTGTGATGACAGGAAACATGGGAGCGGGGTGTGCCCTCATCTTTCAAGAGAAGATCTGACACGGGTGGCACTTCTTGCCCGATTCAACCGTAACTGGCTCATAGAATCTTTTGGGCTGTTGCAAACCTAGACAGATGACCACCACATTCTCCAGTGTGGCAATCGTTAAGCATGATTTTCTCTTCTTCATGAGTGAGACATCGACAAAGGATGAAATCTACACTTTGACGATACAGATTGTCCTCGAGTATGAGATAGTTCTTGGCTTGATGGCATATACAATGACACTCATCACAAGAAGTAGAGGTGGGGCACTTCAAAGTCTAGATATAGACTAGTATGTCTCTGTACCAGGGGTACGAAGATGTGATAAAAAACATATAGACTCCTCGGGTATAACATCACCTAATTCGACCAAAAGTTCTGAGATGAGTTCCACAAATACCAATGACTTTTTGGATTTTGACGAAACAAATCCAAGTCAAATTCCTGGAGGATAACTATCCATCTATTGATATTTCCACCGATTACACATTGTTTCAACTCATATTGAAAAAGATTCACAACGACAATGACGATGGTCTTGCAAAACAAGATGTAATGACGGAACCACTAGATAGCATGAACTGCTGCCAACACAAGTTTTTCAACGTGGGAATAATTAAGTTTTGGTCCAACTAGGCCTCAGCTCAAGTAATAAATCACATATTCTGAGAGAAAATCATCCTCCTAAACCAAGGCCATATTGATGGTTTACTCTACAGTGGCCAAGTACAATAAGAAATCTTTATTATAATTGGGTGGCCGAAGTAGAGGGGCAGATGTGAGGGTGTGTTTCAACACTCTGAAAGATCATTGAGTGGCTTCATCCCAATGAAAAGGAACGTCCTTCTTCAGTAAACACATGAAACCCTTTGTGATCTCGGCATAATTTGGGATGAAACATAATAAAAAGTTTGCTTTTCCCTGTAAACTATGAAGCTAAGGGATTTTGCACGGGGGAGAAAACTGAACTATCACCTCAACCTTTAGAGGATCGACCATGATCCCTGTTGTTGAAACTATGAAACCTAGAAAACAACCTGACGTTATGCAAAAACTGCATTTGTTTGGATTCAAGCGAATTCGGTAGTAGCAAAATTGCTAAAAGATGAGTCAGAGGTGTGTGGGATGATCAGCTCTCTTGTGAGAACATGATGCTAAATCATCAAGATAAACCTCGACTATGTGTTTGAGATCATGGAAAGAAAAAAACATGGCCCACTGAAAAGTAGCTCCATCATTTTTCAGACCCCAATAAGTGAATGTACCCCATGAACAAATGAAAGAGGTTTTGTGTTGGTCTTTGGGTTTGATCTGTATTTGATTGTATCTTGAAAAACCATCCATGAAAGAAAAGGCCTCGCAACTTGTGCATTCATCAACTATATGGTCAATAAGTGGCGTGGGGAGCTTATCCTTTGCACAGGTCTTATTCAAATCATGGAAGTCCATACATATGCGAATCGTACCCTGATTTTTGTTGACTGGCACGACATTTGACACCCAGTGAGTTAATTGAATGGGGTAGATGAAACTAGATTTGAGTAGTTTCTCTACACCAGCCTTAATAACTACTCATTTCCTAGGATTAATTAGATGAAGCTTCTCTTGGACCGACTTGGCATCAGGATATGTCATGATTTTATGTTCAACAATTCTTGGATGTATGCCTGGAATTTCCTCATAAGACCAGGCAAACACGTCCTGAAATTATTTAAATAAATCTGTGTAGATTTGAATCTCCTTAGGGGAGCAGTCTGCTCCAATGAAGATATTCTCCATGATTCTAGGGGTTCTTGAGATATCAATAGGTATCGTTTTAGCGATGGTTTCCATATTTCCTTTAGCATAAACATCATACATAGCCAAAGGATTGATAGGACAAGCTCTATCTCCAATCATTGTCAGAGTGAATTCACCTACTTCAATTCTTCATAACTCTGGGAGGAAATAAGATCTGTGATGGAGATCATCCAAGGGTCTATCTAGACTAGTCATTGCCTCAATAATCACATCGTCTAAGGGAAATACTAAGTCTAAAGAATTAGTATCAGTGAGGGAACCTTGAGTCCAAATAAGCTCGAGAACCAGATATAACTCCTGTGTGGGAGTCAGATTGGGGTCAACGAAATCTTGTTGGACTATAGAGTATGCAACTTCTACCATGGACAAAGGTGTGGCCATGCCATGGTTCCTTGTCCCTTCCATCATTGTTTATGGGGAAGGAAGAGTCCACGGATCATTAAAGTAAGTCCTGTGAAATGATGATATTTGAAAGATTTCAGCCCTAGGTTGGTCGGGGACAGCCGATATGTAATGGACATTGCTGGTCGGAGGCAGGTAATCAAAAGTACCCATCAAATGTGGGCACAAACCAACCCCTATGTTGATGATGTTGGCTTGAGGGTTATAAATCATTGGGACTGTGGATACCCACGATGAAGGGTCAGGATGGGAGAAGGATAAATGATCAATGGACACGATCTGACCCTCATGTGGATACAACAAGACCCAGAAAACTGTCACGACCACTTCTTGCATAGCATAGGTCCAAATCCTTCCTAACAAGAGATTGTAGTTGAGATATGCATCGACCAATTCAACTTCAACACACACAGTCTTCCCCCCTAACTTCACAAGGAAAGAGGGGATGATTCCATGTGGTCAGAACAAACGATCATCGAAAGTGGTAAGAAGAGTAGATGACATAGACAAAATGGGTTGGACAAAGGCCTTCCAACATGCCAAAGATATCATGCATGTCGAGGCACCCTCATCAACCACTGTGCAAAAAATGTTTCGAGTAAAAATTTTTGTGGTGTAAGCCACTAGTATCTAAAATGCCACATGGTAAGGGAGAAAAGGTTTTAAGTCGATTGTATCAAGAATGATCATTCCTAGATTACAAGTCTCTGTAGATCCTAAGGAATCTAACAGAGCCTTTCTCTGGGATGGGCAGCTCTGGAGGACTTCCAAAGCAGACATTGCATAAGGGGTTTGTGACAAATATTCCACCAAAGAGTAGTTCTTGGCGTCCCTTGCATTTGGGTTGTGGGAAGCTTTCTTGAATGCACCTTTTGGGATGTGTGTCATTTTTTTTCCCGACGTCTTCTCAATCTAGAGAGGAAGAGATGGGTTTTTGTCTTATTTACCCTTCTTAGAGGTGTTTTGCATTCCGTAGTCACATTTCCTAGTTGTTATATCAATGCTACATTTCATCAAGTACACATTCGTGGAAGAAGGATTATGCGAAGATGGAGGGGGTCTCTGACTGCCCCCTTTCATGCTCAAAGAGGCTTGAGTTAAATTTTTCCCATGTGGAAATGGGTTCGTTAACATGACAGGCTGCTGCTATGCCTATAACTTCTGGGCCTTTGCAAGCCAAGGGAACTAGTCAGTCGGATGGTCTTTCATGCAAAGATTACATGGATACTTCGACTTCTTATTTTTTGTGTTGCCCCCACCAACATTATTTGTAGGTTTCTTATCCCCCTTACCCTTTTTTCATTGTTTCTTCTTTTCATTAGGCTCTTAGGTGTCCTTAGGTTTTGTCTATTTTACACTGTGTACATTCGACGTTTGAGTAGGGGGAGCAACCGAACCAGTGGTTTGGTTGGTCACTGTCTTTTGTATTGAAAATTGATGAAATTGATTCGATAGCTGATCAATGGGCTTCATTTGCACTGAACCAATAATACCATCAGCATGTGGTCCAGATCTCTGTTTGGTCTTGTTAAGAATCGACCGTGGTGCATCTAGAAAAAATTCATAAAGTAAACTGGACTGAGAGTAAATCAACTCTAGCTGTTGAGCTCTCATTATTGCTTCTTCTTCTTAAAAGACCCCCGATGTTGCGACATCTTTAGATTTTTCTGGTACCAAAGTCTTAAGGAACCACTCAAGAAGGAATGTTGGTGGGACTGGTACTTTTATCAAACTCTTCCGGCATCTCCATTCTCAGATGTGATATGAGATATGGTGCACTTTTGTCTGCTCAAAGCTGGCCAACAATTCAATGTCGGCACTGCATCTCACTGGTAATTGAAAATGGTTTAAGAAAGCCATTGCCAATTCACCAAAGGAAGAGTATCTCGAGCGGTCGAGCTCAATGTACCATTTCACAGTACCCCCTATGAGAGTGCATTGAAACAAACGTAAATGAATGGAGTCGTCTCTCAAAGAGTTGGACGAGCACCATAAATCGAATGTAGTCACATGATCGCTTGGATCTTCATTAGGCTTAGCTTCAAACTTTGGAATGTCCAACGGAAACTTGGTTGGCATGGGAGGCCAATGCAAATCATGACAGATGGGGCCATTTAATAGCCTTGTCAAGTTTGGCAAGTGAAAAGTTGCCAGAAATGATAATATGGGTTGTTGGTTATAACCAGGGAAAAAGGAGCCTGAAGTTTGGCTGGCACCAGATTGCCAGGAAAATTTAGGTTGTTGGGCAGGGTTCTAGTAAAAACCATGGCCATGACTAGCATATGGATTCTTCTCTTGTTGAGAATTCATCGGTTGATTCCTGTAATAGGATGTGAAATGTTTGTCTTACGTTGTATTCCAAGGATTTTGGGAAGGGTTGCCCCCTGTTGATCCGACGGGCATAGGTCCTGAGCCTTACCTGGGGTTCCATTGGCTATAGAAGGGGTTTCCCTTGGTCAAAATCCCTGACAAGGGAAATGATCCCTGCCATGGATTCCAAGGTTCTTGTGAGGAAGGAATTCTTGAGTTTTCCCCCTGCACAAGAATAGTACCATGCACATGATTTTGTTGTTCATAATCGGGGTTTCCCCCGGTCAAGATGGAATTTGACGATTATGCGTTGTTACCAAACTCTCTTAACAAAGAGAATGGTGTCAAACCTATCAGCATGCTATAAGAAATAATTCCTTGACTACCTGCTCCAAATGAACTATAGTTTACATTCAGCCCGACGGAGTGCTGGTGAGCACCACCAAGAGAAGGGGATGAAGGATGTATATGACCCCCTTCRTAAGGGAAATCATTATAGGGAGTTGAAGYTCCCCCCATGGATCCTTGTAGAGGAGCGTTCGAACTCCCTTCCCCTAGACCTAATGTCTATAGAGTGGAGTAGGAAAGGACATAGTCTGTATCAAAGCTAGGCATACYATATGAGAACGGAGGGCCTGTCGCACTATGGGTGAAAGGAGTAGTGATCACCGCCATAGACGGAATTAGACCATTGCCCAAGGTAGAGTTGGTTGAGACCATGGTGTTTTAGACCGACGATGGTTGGTTAGGAGGAGGAAATCCCCCTGTAGTGATGGTCGTGGAGGGAATATGAGGATTCCCTAAAGAAGTAGCAACATGTGTCTCCATCGCTACTTGTGACACTACTTGACGTTCGTAAGGTTTAACCTGTACAATGATGGGCGCCTATAGATCAATGATCAGAGGGTTATAGGGACCAAGAGCTCTGGCTCTGAGGTCATAAATGGTTTTTTCCTACAGAATCAAATGTTCTCCTCTCGGATATGGGTCAGGCTCATATTTCTGTGGCCCGGTTGCCTCAAAAGACCTTTGTTGGTCTAGTCTTTGCCTTAGCAGTGGAAGGGGTGTCTCCAAATTAACCGGCGATAGGCCAAGAAGCCTTCACGACCGATAGATCTCCTAATCCTCCATGGTGTGTGAATATCAATAACACGCTAGGTATTTCTATTAACGTTAAATACCGACACACACTAGAAAAATATCCTATGAGATAAGACAAGTAGATCACAAGCTAGTTGGAAGAACAGTTACACCAGCCAACACTAGAGAAACTTACCGGTGAAAGTGAAACTCGAATATGGAAGAACCCTCCAGGTATACTCTACAAAGTGTAGCCTGATGTCTTCCCTAGGTACTATGGTATACCCCCATAGTGACCTATGTAAGTCACTAAGATAAAGGAAAATAGGTTGCCAGTGCACGAACAATCACTAGGTGGGTACAGTCGACAATCGGGTGGACTGCAATGAGCAAGGGATCAAGCCCGAAACCTATCAAGGGTATTGAAAGAAAGTGTTATGGATTTGATACCCATGAAGCTCTATGGCAAATGCGATCAACAAAATCCCAATATAATCCCTCTATATGTGTTCCCCACTATGTTTGGTCCAGCGTTGGAGGGGTTATCTCCGCTACCTTTCTGCACGCAACCTCGTATTTAGCCCGTTGTGTTAGAGGGGGGTCCCAGATAACTTTCACAATTACTGGAATTTCAAGAAGTCCCTAGCATAGACTCTTATGTTTGTTTTTATAGCCTTGAAGAGTTTCCTCTCCAATCCAAAATCAAGGCTCTAGCCTAGACTAAATTGATGGACCTTACAAACACAAAGTCTAATAACTTTTAATTAATCATTAATTTTAGTGGTTTTCTTAAGTAAAAGGGAATGGAAGTGAAACCAATGATGTTCTTTAAGAGACGAAAGAGAAGATCATAAGATGAAACTGAAAACAAACTACTTCTTCTTCACAAATAAAGATTTTCCAATTTAAACTCTTTAACCAAACTTTTTCGTAACTACTTTTCTTAGATATTTGAAAAAAAAAAATTAAAACAAGATTTCACTCAACTATGAGCTACTTAATGTCCTAATCATTCAAATAAAGAACTTAAGAAAACTTTATTTTTCCTTGGTAAATAGAACAAGTAACCTGAACTACTTTAACCAAACAAAGAAATGAAGATTTTTATTTTTTATTGTTTTATGCTTCAAAACACAAAATTTGAAAAATGAATTATTTTCTCTTATTCTAAAGAAAAAAAGGGGATATTAACGAAAATCAAGACAAATAAATGATTTCAAGCCCGTCACAGATCGCAGGGAGTCACTGACAATACCAAGTAGGCAGATCAAGACAGACTCACAAACTTGTCTAAAAACCCTAATAAAGAAAACACAAGAAATCTTTGATGAAAAGAAAGCTATGTTGAGGACAAACCTATTCTACAGACTGTTATAACAGAGACAAGGGATAGATCAAGAAAACCCCTAAGAAGTGTGACTTCTGACAGGGAAGAGAATGACTAGCTCTTCTTTAAAAAATAAAAATTCTCAACATAGGCATGCTACTAACACTTCAGTAGCCTGCATATGTACGCAAGTTGTCCAAAGGTAGGGCGCTTATGCACACGTGCAAGCCCACTACCGATCACGTAGACCTCTGTAATGTCTCAAAAAATATGAAAACCAACAGTCAAGAAAAGGCAGGGAGTACTGGTATGGAAGACCAAAATCCCTTAAAGACACAGAAGCTTATAGAAATTCAAAAATAGTAAATAAACTGATTCAAAGCACCCAAAAGAATATCCCCAAAAAACCCTAGAGGTCTCCCCAGTATGGTATCCAATTCTTCTATAGCGGGAAAACCCCCTCTATGGACTACACCAAGCTTCTAAAGTGGAGGAAGAGCTAACCATCTAAAGTCTCCTACTTTTAACAATTAACCTGTCATTACCCTACAATCATACATAAAATACAAAGTATAGGGATCTGGTAGGCATACCTTAAACTCTGCGTCCCGTGTCGATCCATTTGCACTTAGTTGTTTCTCAACTGTAGATCTCCTCCCAAGGCCAACATGAATTCACCAAAAGAAAAACAAGAAACTACAAGAATTCATTCTATATAAGGATTAGTGGGTTAGACATCATAAGAAAAAATGTAAACAAATCATAAATATTTAAGACATCATTTGGTGGGACGGAAAAAATATTTCTTTATATTAATCTCACAAAAGTTGTTTAAAACACCAGACTGACAACTTCTCCTTGAACTTGGTCCTGATTTCCTCTTCACCATGCACCAAATTCTTCCATGTATTCTTCTCCTCTTCAATTCTCTCTATGGAAATGGCAAAGGCTTTCAATGGAGGAAAAAGGAATTCTGGCTCAAACTCACAATGCGGTTCCAAAATATTGGGGCAAAGGGGGAGTACTAAAATGGGAAGAGTTTCTATGATCTCATGCTTCCCTTTGGAATGGGACCCCAACACCTTATTTTATAGGCTAAAAGAGATAGTAACGATTGGGGTGACAGGCTATGGGCAGTCAAATAGTTAGGTAATGGCCCCAAAACCCATATCCCTTTGCAATTTTCATTTTCATGCTTTTTTGTGAGTGTACACGGGCTTTAGTGGTTTAGCAAGCATGTGTATGTGGGAAGTAGTGGTGCAGGGTGCACACACCTTTAAAACAATGATTTGTTAGAAGATTTTTTCAGTGATGTCTTGGAAAAGATAACAAGTAATATGGCTTGATGCTAGGTATGCATGTCTGGTGCAATTTAGGGTTATAACAATATAGTATAAGAGAGCCCAGGAATCCTTTGATTCTTTGAAGAAATATTTGGTATCGACACCTCTACTAAAACCTCTAGACTACAATAGAGATTACTTAATTTGTATCGATGTTGGCCCTTGGTTAGGGAAGGAAGCGAAGATTCTAGAAGAAAGACAAAGTATGAACTGTACGGAAGGCACGATGAATGAGAATGGGTCGAAGTGAGTTAGAGAAGAAGAAAAGAAGGAGTGAAGTAAGGGAAAACAATCCATTGAAATAAAAGATCGAGGAAGACAAATCAACAAAGAAGATGGATCATAGACAACTCAACAAGAAGAAAAAGACGTCAACATTTTCTTTGGAGCACCTCATGGGAAAGAAGGAAATATAGGCTGGTGAAGCCCTGAAATTACGGGTCAAGTGAACCTAGGGTTTTAGACACCTAGGGTTTTGACACCTAGATGTTTGTCATGTAATGTATAAATAAATGTCTAGAAGACCTGGGACTGTTTGTTCGAAGTGGAGTGTGTTGTTGAGATTAAGTGATTGTTGTTGTGTGAGAGAAGAACAATGTGTTGTGAGAAGAGTTTTGTATTGTAAGATCTTCATCTAGGTGTGAAGATCAACCCTACAACTAGGTGCACATGGAGGGGAGAGAAGAAGAGAGAAAGAGAGAGAGATCTGCAAGCTAAGTGCACAGATAGAACTTTATGTTTTCATCTTAATATATCAAGAAACACAGTTCTATGGACGTATCCCTAGGGAGAGGGTGAACCATGTATATCTTGTTGTTATGTGTGATTGTTGTTGTTATCTTTGTCATTTGATATGCTATTATCATGTTGTTGTGTTAGATTTGAGATACAACTTGCAAGGTAATATTAAGAGAGGTAAAGAATAGCTAAGTTGTTGTGTGTTATTGTTTTGGATCCACTTTTAATTTCCTCTGGTTGTAGACTCCTATGTCCTGCAACTCCCTATTGCTACTTCAGGTGATACTGCATCTGCTTCACAGGTGTTGCTGAAAGGGCCAATAGTTAGGGCTTGATTGTGTATTATTAGAGTTGAACCCTGGGTCTGCCCCTGTGCCAACAATCATCATGTCCAAAGGGATGATTGGTATGGTGTTGGTTCAGAACGATGAGGAGCTTCGTGAGAATGTCATTTAATATATTAGTCAAAACTTAATCAGTCCTAAACTCAAATATTCTCATGTTGAGAAGCTAGCTTTGGCTTTTGTTCACGCAGTTCAACGATTATAAAACTATATATTTCTTTGAAAAACTATTGTGTTTTCCGATGTCAATCCATTTCAATAAGTTCTTACTAGGAGTATCGTAGGGGGAAAATATAATAAATGGATTTTCATCTTACAAGAAATTGATCTCGATTTTGCTACTGTGAAATCGAAGAAATCACTAGTTTTTGCAGAGTTAATATCCGAATTCCCTTGGTTAGATGAGGATGTTATTCACATTGATTCATTTGCATATGAACACATTTTCCTTGTCTCATCATCATACCCCTAGTATGGAGATTTTGTGATCTATCTTCAAACTTTGAAGTTCCCTCAACATCTCTCGATAGATGACCGACGGTGCATATGATACAAAGATAAGAACTACCTCATCGTCGATGACACTCTGTATCACCGAGGAGTAGACAATATCTTGCATCGTTTCTTGAATCATGAAGAAGCTGAGTCTTTTCTGAACGAATTCCACATTTGGGATTGTGGTGGTCATCTATCCGGGCTTGCGACAACCCATAAAATTTTGTGAGTCGATTATTTTTGGCCGTCTATTTTTAAAGTTTGTGTCGAAGAAGTTAAGAAGTGTCACCCTTTCCATTTGTTCACTTGAAATATTCACTCACATCCAACCCCTCTCCACTCAATCGTTACCGTCGGTCCCTTCACCAAGTGGGGGGTGGATTTTGTGGATTGCAACCCAACTTCGGCTGTGGGGCATCAACACATTGTTGTGGTCGTCAACTACTTTAATAAGTGGGCTGAGGTCATGCCTACAGTTAAATCCGATGGTAAGACTGTTGCATTCTTCGTGTTTAATCAAATTATAGCCAGGTTCAAAATCCTGAGTGAGATTGTCACTGTTCATGGCAGTCACTTTTAGAATGAAATGATGAAAGAATTAATATTGAAACTGGGGTTTAAACATCGTCATTATTCCCCTTACTAGCCCCAGGAAAATGGACAAGTAGAGGTCATGACCAAGTCTCTTAAGACCATTTTTCATAAAACTCTCAGCTAGAGAAAATATGACTAGCATATCATGCTTTATCCAACACTTTGGGCATACCAAACCTCAGTTAAGACTTCCACCAGTTTTTCTTCGTTCCCGTTAGTGCATGGTGTGCAGTTGATCCTACCTATTGAATGTGAAATCTCTTCTCTTAACTCCTACCTGACACTTCCAATCTCGAACAACACCTCATACACCTAGAGAGTCTAGATGAGCAGCATCGAGATACCTCCAAGGTTATCGAAGTGAACAAACGATGTGTCAAGGTCCAATATGATAAGTCTGTTTGTCGTCGGTAGTATATTGAGGGTGACATGGTCCTTCTATACAACCAAGCCAAAGAACAATTGGGGGAAGGTAAGTTCAAACACATGTGGCATGCTCCCTATATCATGCAACGTGTCTTAGAAAAAGGATCTTACGAATTAGAAGATATGATTGGAATATGTTGGATGATCCCAAGGATAGGATCTACTTGAAAATATATTATGCTTGAGCCCCAAGCTTGGGTGTAACTCTTTGTATACTAATGTATTTTAGTGTATATATTGTTTCCACCTTTTTTCATCTTCATCTTGCTTATCGAGTTTTCCCTTGGTTGGCATATGTCAATGGAGTCTTAGGTCTACTTAGGTTTCACAGACGTGGCCAGTCGTCACACACAGAACTTAGCTTCCACCGCTTGGATATTTTACTCACTCGAGGGTCTACTGGTGTCTTCGGGTGGCATTTTCCTAGGGCCATCAACAAATAATGTGGCTGAATATAACATCGTTATATAAATTTTACGTGATGCCATTTCACATGGTATTATCTCTTTAGAAGTTTGCCTGGACTCTGAGTTAGTAGTATGTCAGTTGAACGACAGTTACCATGTGTGAGACCCTACTCTACTCCAACAATTCTTACGGGTATGACATTTGGAATGACATTTTGATTTTATTACTTATCATCACATACCTAGAAGTTCTAATTATGTATCTGATGCATATGCTATTTTTTTTTATTGGAATTTTTTACATAACCAAAGCAAAGAAAACACTTTCATCAATGTACACATTGTGATATAAGTAAATTAGAAGACCAATGTTTTTTATATATATTTCATCTCTCCAAAATATGGTGTTATAGTACAAAATTGAGGCTCACACCCTCAAAATACATATACGACTGATTGATACAATAATCACAACATCTACGCCTATGGTGCTGGATGTGTGTCATGATAGCATACTATGGAATTTGTGATATGTTGAAAGAGTCGTACCCAATAATGGGGCACACCTACCACCTACCATTGCATCGCCTCTAGAATATCCTCTACCTGAACCATGGGAATTATTTATGTCAATCAAGACAGGTTTCCCTGCATTTTTTGAAGCACTCTATCAACATCCCCTCCCAATGGCTCATCCACCCAATTCCTCCATTGGTTTCATGGAAGTCCATCGAGCTGTCATGGACCCACATCTGCATAACATACATGTTTAATTAGTACTTGACATCATCCAAAAATATTTTTGTTTTCTTATACAAAAATACAAAAAAAATGAAATATTCAAAAACTTTTTCATACCTATGTCTTCGTAGGTGGAACCTGGTGGTAATGGCATGTTCAGATACCCTCTAAATTCAATCCATGCATAAGAGTAGTCCTCCAAAGCCATCACCTGCCGAATCCACCAAAAGAAAAACTCATCATTGTATGGTGTTGGTACCCTACCACCCCCTACCGCCTCATCACCTTGGTCCATCGTGCCATGGATGGATCACGAGGCCCATGTGAAACAATCTCGACTATAGGGCCCAAGCCTGTAACCCACTTAAAAAAAAAACTACATAGGATAGAGGCGAACCCGAATTTCCTCTTTCTACCCTATTTGCACTCTGTTAGCTGGCTTTACTTGTTGGAAAACAGTGACGTGCACCATTCGTAAATCATGGGTCACAAGCACTCCATTGAATAAAACATAATTGGCCTCAATGCCTAAGTCAATGAGGCTGACCCTGTGATCCATTTCAACACTAGGACAACAATCTTGAGACTTAGATTGTTGATCGCTCTGATCGAGAGTTGGATCCCTACCTTCTTGGTCCCTGCAATGAAATGAGTAT
This sequence comes from Picea engelmannii, assembly GCA_009831015.1. NCBI lineage: Eukaryota > Viridiplantae > Streptophyta > Pinopsida > Pinales > Pinaceae > Picea > Picea engelmannii. Next base: position 249,531 of record ML797723.1, on the reverse strand, counting down.
CTATGTATTCTACTATGTTCATTCCACTCCTAGCTCCTCGGGATTTAAGGTTGACCAGCTCATGCCAACGTGACAATCCTGTCAAAAAGTATAATTTCTCAAATTCAATCCTCAATGGTTTCCCATCAAGGTTGAAGGTCTCTATATTTGGATCCCAGTAGTTCACTAACATCTGGAGAAGTCTCACTTGAGCCCTCATACCTTTGAGAGCCCAAAACTTATACAACCCACATATTTTTAATTCCATTTGGTCCCCTAGATCTCTCTCCACTGCAACATCCACCTCTTCATGCTCTCTTTCTCTCCACTCTATCTCCATCCTACAAGATTAAAATAATTTTTTGATTCAGTAACAGTTTAAAAAACCAAATCTACGGACTTGTACGCGAGATATAGATTACACAGTCACGTATAGGGATACATATACATTGGTTGTTTTGTAAAAAATCACATATAGGATTGCGTAAACATGACTTGATGATCTACAACCCGTGTATACCCTAGTTTCTAAGTTGCACTTTGAAATACTAAAAAAAAAGACATAATTGAAATTACTAGTCCACTAGAAATAACAAGAGGATCAAGATGATTTACTTGGTCCAGACAGTTGTTTATTCTGTCACTTGTGGCTCCCACAATCTGTAGTTGAAATTCGGGGGCAATTTGGTCCAAAATACAGTATTTAGGTAAAAAATACAAATGGTATAGTAAAATTGGTTATTTTTACTATTTATAGAAAAATTTTACCCACATTACATAGTTTTTGATAATATTTTGTCCTAATGGACTAATATGGCAATACATGGAGTTGGTTTTGGTGGTTTTATCCAAGGATTTTTGTCTTTTATAGTGACATGTCACCCATTCGTAACTTTGGACATGTATTTTCTTCAACCAGCATATAGGATAGGCCCTCAATCCATTGTGCAAATTGCATCATCTTATGACTGCAGTTCATATGTCTTAGGTACAAACCCATTTAGTAGCGACATAGAACCTTCTTTATGAAACTATAAATATCATTATTCAATGGTAGAGACTTACCAAACATGGGCTCCCTCATTAGAACCTCTGTGCCATTCGGTGCCCATGTAGATATCTTTTTTGTAGTACCGGGAGTCCATTATAGCTAATATATGAATTTGCATTTGAACCTCATTTCGTACTCATAAGAATGGTGACCTATACCTAGTGGGACTCCCAATGAGTCTAGTTTAAGCTCTTTTCTGACTCTCTCAAAATGTGAAAATATTTCTGAGTGAACTTGTCTCTTTCACACTCATAAATTGGATTTGAAAGGACGTTTATTTTGTGTAATTTTACCACTTTGTCAAACCAAGTAGACTAAATTTACGAAAAAGGACATTTTTTGGCATTAAGTTGTAATTGTATCTCATTCTCTTTCTTGCAATATTGAGCCTATTGTCAGTTCTCTCTTTCACATTATAATCCTACCACCTCAGCAGTTTGCATCATCATCCAAGCAAAGAATTTTGTATATCTTTGCAACTTGACACCCTATACCCCAAAGGGAAACATTCCCCCGAGTATCCATATCCTGCATGCACCTCCTTGCATTAAGCATAGGTATGTTCCACTGTTGGAACTAGTTTCTTACTAGCGATACTCATTTCCTCCTCTGTATCATAGCATTCATTTGAATATGAAAAAACAAGAAAAGATGAGTGGGAAAATAATATTATCTTATATTGGCAGCAGTCGTATCGCCTTTGAACAAAGCAAAATCTTTTGAATCCACTTGTCATCAAAAGTTTGGGTTTAGAATGACCTTTGAAAGCTAAGATCGTTACTTAGAGTTTACTCCCTTGACTGGTTACTCTTCTAGTCCCTATGGAGAGTTTGATTGGTGCCTCCTACATCACAAAGTTTCATCATTGAGTCTATGCTGCGAGAGTATTCCATGTGTCTCATTCTCTTGTTCAAAGGATGTTTATAAACCTATGTCATCCATTCCTCAGAACTCTTGAATTTTCATGTTGGTCATACGCTTAGTGTGTCTTAGAGTTACATGAAGATGTAGTCCTATCGTGCACCCTGGTCCTACTTTCATCATTGGTAGGTAAAATTGAACCCAATAGTCAACATTTCATCATTGGTCATTGATTGGGGGGTTTCCCTTGTGTTCGATAGAAATAAATCTATTCACAATTGAGATTCATGTAGTGTATTGGATTCCATTAGCCTTATTGGTGGTTTCCTCACCTTTTTCATAAATTTTCCTTATTGGATGCTATTCAGAGGGTCTTTTCCATGTATCGCTTGCATTTGGCGCACATGAAAGACACATAATATCATTGGTTAGTGAACATGTTCTTCGTCCGAATTCCTCCAAATCATCAAGATCCTTCTTTGTAACTCGTGATGGATGATGAGAGATGCCTTAATTCTCTCCTTCCATTGATTTCAGCCCATCTATTTTGAAAACGAGACCTAGAGTCCTATGTGTACTTAGAGGATTGCAGTCATTAGTGGTAGGTTCTCTTGCCATCGACATTTGGGAATACATTAATGTCTCATGATCGATGGATTATTCAATTTTTTGACCTCAACACCTTTATTCACACTTGTAATAATGTACTTGGTTCCTTGATACCTACTTTCATTATCAGTAGGATATCTCGCGTTTGTTAACAATATACCTTAATGATTAGTAATCAAGTGAAGTCTCACTATGTTCGACCTCAACTCCTTTATTCACATGATTTGGACTTGCACCTTTGGAGGATCGTGTAGAAGACTTGAAGACATCAGTTCATAGTCATAGCTTTCCTGAGTTGTTTCTATATTTCATTGGTCCAATACCTATGCGACTTCAGTGATCATGGGAGATGAAATTGTACTCCATTGTATACAGATATCTTCATATTAATTTTGATATTGGATTTTTACTCGGCCTTGATCATGACTATGACAGCCTATGGCATGTAACCACCTTTGTATTTCCTATTCATGGCCATGAACAACTGTTTGGTATATTTTCACATGGATCTATAGTGTAATTAAAATTTGCAACCATGTGCACAAAGTCAGTATAGATTGTAATATTCTCATGAGCAACTAGTTCATCCAACTAAGTCTCCATTACTCCACTTCTAGGTATTATAATATATTTTGGCCATCATAGATACTCCTATGACCTCACACATTAGACGACATCTATTATAGAAATATTTTCCTCACCCTATGCAAATTTTCTTAGAAGGCCTTTTCCATTTACCTATGCAGACTTGAAGTCCCTTTTTGTAGTTCCCAGAGATAAAAATAATATTTTTCCACATATACGCACCCTAACTATTATACAACATGTGTACACACAGGTTGCACCATTACAACCTGCATACATTGGGTTTTGTGCCCAAAATTAAAAAATGGTGTCAGGTTTCCATGTCATGTCATGAGATCTATGATCCTTGACCTTCCATATACTGGAAACATTTCGACACGGCCTTTTAGTTCCATTTTAAGGCGATAAATGGGCCATATCCAAGATGTGGAAAATGAGAGAAGAATTCAATTTTGAGAGCAAAGTTACTCTGGAGAAATTACTCACTTCATATCGAGTCTGCATCCCTTTGTACTTTTAAGTCTGAACACATTGTTCATCCCCCAAGCTCTTCCCTACTTGATATATAACCTCATTGTATTTCTTATATGAGATTTTCTTTTGTGAAGGATTGAAGTGGTGGAGGCCTAGCTGGAAGGGACTTAGTTTCTCGGTTCCAAACGTGATGACACAAAAATTTTTCATTCATATACTTTTGTTGATTACATTTTAATAGAAATACTATTTTCTCGTCCAATTAATTTCTTGCAAATATTTGAATTGTTATTCCATGGGCATTTTTTTATGAATATTGATGGATTATGATATTAAATGTGATATATCTATATATTGTCACCATATGCTTGCATATCTTGGTTGTTGAGGACACGTTGCAGGTATATTTCTTTGAGTCGAGTGCTCAACGGTGGAATTTATCGAACGTTTGGACGAGGTAGGCTCTTTATCTTGTCTGATTAGCATATTTTTTTATATAACATACTTGAGATTAAAGTCAATTTTTGCAGTCATTTTCATTTGTTGTGTTTTAGCCCATGCCATAGAGTGATTTTCCTCGTAACTATTGTATGACTTGAATATATTTGGAATCATGGGACTTTAATAAGATTATAATATATGATCAAATAAAGAGGTGTCATGAAACATATTATCAAAACATTGGTTATTGAGACCTTTGCTTAGTATTCAAAAGATGATATCGATACCAAAGTCCATAAAGAAAAAATAATAACAATCACTTCGAATAATAAGCAATTCATGTAACAACAAATATCATGACTCTAGTTATGATACACCAAGTCTTTGATTATTCATTTCAGGTTGATTCTATGTCTCAATAGTAGTCATGACATATAGAAAACAAGAATCATAAAATAAGATTTATAGCACATTTTTCACCTCATAATCAGTTTGAGCCATGAAGTTCTTTCGTCAACATAGAAGTCATTAAAAACCAAAACCCTGTGATGAAAAAAGTCAAAACCTTGTTATAATTTCATGTTGGAATTTATGAAATTAAAACCAATAAACATAAAAGGAGACAACATCGAGGTCACTCTAAAACAAATGAAAACCATTCTAATCCAATCAAATAAAATGGAAACAGATGAAGAATGCAAATAAAAATAGAGGGACCCTAATTTGCAATCAAAACATGGTGAAGAGTTAGGGGGGTTGTTGTTCACCACAACACATATGTATATCTAGAATACATCATTGTTTATTTTTATTGTAATATCATTGTGTGTAGGAGTTGGAGATAATATAGAGGGGACAGTAAGGACAATCTATTGGTAGGAGAGGGGAACCTTGTTCGAACCAATTTTCTCTGAAAATGATAAAAATATTTATACAAATGACACATGCATTCCCCATCCTTATGTAATGAAGCCATAAACATACAACTGTAGTTGAAAATATTTAATGAAGTGGAAATTTGCAGTATCCTTAGGGGTGTCGGTAATAGAAAATAACGGTTCTAGTGAGTGACCTGTTCTTTGAATCGAGGTATGAACAACTATGTGGAGTGTTTGTGACTCAGATGCATTGATGGTCTATCAAATTCAGGAGTCTTCAGATTGTAATGAGAACTGCAATGGTTTCACAGTAAGACCCACCATAACATGAAAATTGTGTTGACGTCAAATTTTAAGGGGAAAAACATAACTAGAAATAAATGAGGACTCTTTTTTATTCCATCTAAAACTCCTCATTTATAGGATAATGAGAGCCAAGTTATTTCCACCTTCCTGGAAACTTGTTTTGATTTCAATATGTAGGGAGGTACAAATGCAATAAGGGAAGGGAACTTTGAAATCAACTAAGGAAAGATGGTATCAAGAACTGATGTGGAATAATGTGGATTAACTAGTAACATGGATGAAGTTCAGGTGTAATACCCTTAGGATGAACCCTAACTATAAATTCAAATAAAAATGTAATTAAGATGGTGAGTTGTTTGATATCATTTTGTGTGCACCTTGGATGGTATAGTGCGCACATGTACTATAAACTAAAATGATGAAGTATGCACATTCTAGGATACCATGCACAACAAACTTAAGTGTGCATGATTTTGAGGCCAGAGAGCCTTTGTGTGTATGTTGTGTTTTGAGGCTGGTGGGCCAAGATGCATAAAGGACAATATATCTGTAATTTAAATGTAAATGTAATCACACACACATATTAATGAAAAATAAATCACGTTGGTAGAACAACCATGTAAAAGTGTATGGGGTACTAAACTCCACTAGTTAGGGAAAAGGGGATACAAGTTAAGGATAAGGGGCTAAGCTAGGGAGATTAAGCCAAAAAGGAATATTATATTAATATTCCTTAAAATATAAAGTATGGATGATTATTTTATCCTAAGTTCTAAGGATGGGGCCAAGTTGGCCAAAGTAGTTCTCAACATGACAAGTGCCAAGTTGGGAACATGCATACATATAGTTTGGACTTAGTTAATTTTCCCATCATTCCATCATCATGCACTCACTCATTTAGCTGTCCTCCATACCTTCCTGTCACTGTACCTATACCCATACCTGTACCTTTTCATGTACCTTTACCTGGTTAGCTTAGTATTTGGAGTGAAGAAGCGGGTTGTCAAGCCCATGAGCAATTCTTTCTAGATGAGAGAATTGATGGGAATTGATTTTCCCGAAGGTGCCAAACTACAGTTGAAGGGATCTGATACTTCATGTCCGACATGTTGCTGAAGCCCCAGAAAGGAAGTGGGGCAGCTGAGGGATTGTTGAGCAGAGAAGATGCACACTTCTTGGGGTGGGATAGGCATGTGGGGAATGAGGGATTGTAGGCTGTTAGTTCGAGTTGGCACCTGTGATGGAGTTTTTCCCATTGTTTGAGATACATCATCCTGGTTAGGAATTAATTTACCTGGGGGAGTTTAGTTCCATATTGGGGGTTACCCAATTCTAAGATTTTTTAGCAGTGTGGTTTAAGGCTCGGAGGAACATGGAAGGTCTGCATGCAGTTGGTGATATTTTTACCAAGATAAGTGTCAATTGTGTATTAAATTACGTGTTGCATTATTTTTTATGAGTTTATTTTTATGGGTTTTTCCTGTGTGTGTTGCATGTGTATTTTTATTATTATTATATACAAATTTGTGCATTTTTAGAGTTTCTATATGTTTTAATTTTTTATACAGTTCAAAATTTTTATGTGGCATAGCCCAGTTGGATGCTGGGGATGCTACAATATGGTATCAGAGCTCCAATTTTCAACATTGATCTTGGATGGGTTGAGCAAGTTGAATTGAAGAGAAATTTAAAAAAGAATTGATTTTGAATTGAAGAGAAAATTCACAGAGAATTGATTTTGAAGTGGCCAAATCTCAAGTTACAGTGCATCCTTGGTAAAAATCAGAAGCAATTGCATGGAATTGAGAAAAGGGACCAATTTCTGTTGTTAAATTCATGGGAAATTTGAGAAATTTTTCCAAGTGGTGATATATTCTTAATTTATTATATGTTCTATAAAATTCAGACCCGGAATTGGCCAAATTTGAAGTTACATGGAAGCCATGATAGATGGAAAGAGATTAGTTGATTAAAATTATCAATTCATGAATAGAGTTTGGGAAATATGCTTTACAGGAATGGCAACCAACAAATTTTTTTTTTTTGTAGAGGTTGAATTGGTGTTATCAGAGTACAATTGATCAAATTTCATAGTTGCAGAATTCCCATGGTGAAAATTGGGAAACGTTTGCCAAAAGCCCCAATTTCTACAATATAAATCACGAGGAATTGATGTGCATAAAAATGAAATTGCACAGGTGTGCACACTAAAAATGCATGATGCACATTGAAAAGCTTGTTATGTGTCGAAAATAAGGGTGCATGGTTGTGGGTGCTAAAATTTGGTGTTGCGGAGTACAAGTTGAGATGCGTGGAAAACTATTGGTGCATGGGTGTGCACACTTAAATTTGGCTCTGCGCGGTGCAGAATTGGTAATGTGTGAAAAATAATGATGTGTGGTTGTGCGCACTTAAATTTGGTGTTGTGCAGTGTATAATTGGTAATGCACAAAAAATAATGGTGCGCGAGTGTGTGCACTTAAATTTGGTGTTGCACAGAGTAAAGCTATTTAAGTGCAGAAAAATAATAGTGCATGGATGTTGTTGTCACAGAATTAATCAGACCAGGGTCCTTCTCAGGTTACCAACAAAAGGTACTGAGTAGTCTAGATGTTGGATCATGTTGTCATTGATGCCAATGGTTTGATTGATAGATGTCAAGTGATTTATTGATGTCAAAGGATTGATTTATTGATGATTGATGTAATATAATATGTATTTTCCTTGATGAGAATGCATAGATGAAGATGGATCAATGAGTTGTCATTGATATGATGAAGATGGATCAATGAGTTTTCATTGATACATGATGAAGATGGCTCATTGTGGTTTCATTGGTATATGATTCATTGTTGGAAAAATGTATAAATGACTCATTATTGTCTTATCATGATTGATAAGGTGCACAAATGGATGAAATCCAAAGAGGTCCCCTTATGGTGAAATCCCTCAGAGGAAGACACTTTATGGATTGAGTTATCCTAGAAGAATGGTTGGAGGACCCTTACTCTCATTATTTTATTATCATGATTGATAAGGTTCAAAAATGGATGAACTCCAAAGTGGTCCCCTTATGGTGAAATCCCTCATGGGAAGACACTTTATGGATTGAGTTATCATAGAAGAATGGTTGGAGGACCCATGCTTGTATGTGGAATAATGAGATGAATATTAATGAAATTATTGGTGAAACTTTACTAGATTGATATTTATTGTCATTCCATTTCCGGTGGTATGTATAACATCACATAACTCCTCACAGTTAGAGAGTTATGGCCATGAGAAGTTGGAGACCCCAGGTTTGGGTAATGGACCCAAGTTTGTTTGATGGGTAACGGTATGAGTTATGATATATTTTCAGATAATACTATTCTATATGGATATTACATTTCATGCCATTTCTTGTGGTATGTGGAATGTAACATAACTCCTCACGGTTTGAGAGTTATGGCCTTATGAAGTTGGAGGACCCTCATATGTCATCTAGAAGCCCCAAAAGGTCAATGTAGTCAAAGTGGTTTAAGAGTTTTTTAAAGGATAAATAATAAAGTGAAGTGATAAGTGTATTATAATTCAAATTGAATACAAAATAAATTATTTCTAATGGATAAATTATAAGTGGGTTAACCCTAAAATAAGGAAAGTCGGCCAAGTGACCTAGAAGATGTTTTTAAGGAAGCTACTTGGAGAGTATAAATAAGAGGAAAGGCTCTCTCATTTAAGATACATTTGATAATATTGAATATCTATATGTTTTTTAGGTAACCAAGGATATATAATCTGAAATCCTAAGGAAAGGTGAAGAAAAGAAGGCCGAAATGCAAGGAAGGATAATTTCTTTTGATGGTTCTTTCTAAGGTATGTTATTTACAGGTCATCTCACCATTTTCACTATAAATTTGTTTCTATAATGATTCAGACCGTGAAATTGATATTCCATTTATAAAACATACCCAAATATCTTTGGTAAAAAATTTAGCTTGTGGGTCGTTGTATTGTAGGAGTTACACTCCGTAGAAAATAGGGTTTGTGGCTAGTCCTGAAACTAGTCAAAAACATGTGTTTCGGGTAACAACATCATAACTTCTTCATAAAATGTCCAAATTAAGTGAGACAAGATGTGTTGGTTAGGGTACCATATGTATTATGTTTTGTGATAGTTTCATATCAATTCAATGAATATTTTTTGCGGACCACACTCTACAAGGTTGCTCTCTAGAATAAGCTAGAATTCAACAAGGAATGCCATTTTTTCTATAATGCCTTTTTTGAGAGGTTCCAAGTATTGACACCTGGAGGAATTGCATAAAACACACTGAAGAAAATTGTATATCATTTTCAGATATTTATTCATTATAGGTACAAAGTTATGATTATTTTAGGTTGGGGTTGTTGACTAATCCAAAACTAGTCATGGTTGAGACAAGCAGTTGATGAGTTGGCACATACATGAGGTGTATAGTTGATGATGTTGGTACATATTGATGTTTCATTTTATTATTATTATTTGAAACATTATTGGTATATACTTTGTACATGGTTGGATGAACTTGTTTATGGTACAGGTTGATTACAGGTTGTTTGGCACAGGTTGGTGCATGGTTGATGCACTTGTTTATGTTGACAGATTGATATCTGTTGAGAATTGTTTCCTCATATAAGTTGGTGTTGAGAATGTAAGTTCAGTCTTTCATATAGATCTGGTGCTCTTGTAGAGTTGTACTCTATTCAATTTATGCTGAAAAACCCCCGGATTGAAGTCCATAATAAAAAGAAAAAATGTACATACATCTTGTGTTCTTTGTGTTCCTTGTGGAGGTGATTTGTTGATGATATGTTTCTGATATGTATTCATATCTAACTAATTATAAATGACAGCAATGAGTAATGAGAAAATGTTGAATATTAACTAAGGAGTTTTTGTGTAAGAGGGAAGTTTTGGGAAAAAGATCCCCACACTCATTCACCCCCCCCTCTAAGTGCGGTAGGTGTGTCCAGCAATTGGTATCAGAGAGGGCCTTCACTACAAGCCTTAACAATCTTGAAGGAGATCCATAGACACACAGATGGATGATGAAATACCAATCCTTGATGAGGAAAACTATTCTACTTGGAGAATAGATATGAGAGTGTATTTGAAGACAATGGGAGTAGCTACTTGGAAGGCAGCCATTGGTGGATCAATTATGTTGAAGAACAAGTCAAAGTTTGCAGCTCAAAGGGAAGGAAAGAAGAATGCTGCATTGTCTCTCAATACCATTCTTAGTGGAATTTCAAACCCTATCAAAGAGAGCATGGGACAATGCACTTCCACCAAGGATCTATGGCTAAATCTAGAGGAGACATATGAAAAAAAGAAAGAAGATGTTGAAGACCACTCTGTCAATATTATCAAAGGTAAAGAGTCTCTAACTCTTGATTGCATATGTGATGATTTTAAAGTAAAAGAATCATGTGATGATGTTGGCAATAAGGAAGATATTGAAGATACTTCAAATGAAGGTAAAGAATCACCAAAGACTCTTGATTGCATTGATTCAAAATGTGATGATGTTGAATTTTTCTCAAGTGAAGAAGATGATATAGAAACAATTTGTGTAAAGTTTGATGATAGTTATCCCATGGAAAGAATAGAAGAAAATATATTATAACTTCAAAAATAAATTGAAGAGGGTTTATATAGATATAGAAGTGATTATTTTTATACACACTATAACTATCTTTCAAATAACACTAAAAATTTTCTTAGGAGGATTCAAAGGTACATATTGATGTTAAAGGAAATGCTCAAAGAGAGCAATAAGACTCAACTAGAAGAAAAGGAAGAAGAAATCACAAGACTAAAGAATGAAAAAGAAAATGTGAAGGTAGATGATGAGATTAGAATTTTTTTTGAAACTATTGTCCATCTCAAGACCCAAATTGAAGAAGCCAAAAGAATAGAGGAACTATTGAAGAATCAAATAAATGAAAAGGAAGAGTCATGTTGTAAGCTAGAAGATGAAATTGTTGAACTTAGAAAGAAGATAGAAAATTCAAACAAATTCTTGAATAGCTCACTAATATTGGATGAGATCTTAGAAAGTCAAAGATCACCATATGATAAATCAGGTCTTGGATACAAAGGAGAATATACACATGCTGAAGCAAACACCTCAAAGAAGCATGAGGTAAATCCATCAAAGAAGGAATACAATGTTGCAAAGAAACCATCTACACAAGGAAAAGATAATTTCAAAAGAACTAAGCAAGGAAGATACCAAGAAGCTATTCTTGGGACACCAAAGCAAAGGTATGGAAGTATTTTTCATGGGCATTGTTATTCATGTAATGGATATGGTCACAAATCTTTTGAATGTAGATCTTATGAAATGAGATATAATGGAATATTTTATAACACCATGAGGTGTTGGAGATGTGATCAAGTAGGACACATTGTTGTTGACTGTAACACTATGAGATGCTACAATTGTAGTGGATTTGGCCACAAATCCCATGAGTGTTGGAACACAAGAAGAAAGTCCATGATGATAAATTCAAATAGCATGGCTAGAAGAAGGAATGAAGTAAGGAAGGGAGAAATATTTGAAAATATGGATGCTCAGAGCTCAAGTTCTAAGGAGTAGGGACATCTATAAAAGTGGGTGAAGAAGACAGAGCAGCCTGAATAGAATGAAAGACTGAAGTGAATCTCAAGTAATTCATCTACTGAAGCATACGTGGGTGAAAGTGGTATCAGTCATGTACATACACAGGAAGACCTTGTATAGGTCACATACATATGTGAGTTTTTGTGCAACAGACTGTGTATATGTGGTAAATCCTTGAGAAAAAGGCTATGCACATGGATTGCAGCTTGATGTGATGGTATAACACTTTGTTGCAGGGTCTGACATTGTTTGTTGCAGGTTCTGACACTATTTGCTATAGGATTAATTGTTCATCTATTGGATTATGTAAAATGAAATCTTGAGTGCATGACACTAACCCATGAGTATGGATTGATGCTGATCTATTGGTGTACATGGCTGGTACATATTTGAGTTTCATTGATATATATTATGATGTATTATTGGAAGCATATGATGATATCATGGTGCATGCATTTTTCATGTGGATTGGGCTACATATTGATACATATGGTTGGTGATTTGATGAGGTGATCATGTTGTACATCATTTTTTATCTATAGTTGATGCATGATTGGTACTTTTCTAGCACATTGGAAGAGGCACCTACTAGCAGTTTGATTGGCACATGTTTTATGGAGGATTTGGCATACATATATGGGATTCATCATTTTATGGTATTAGTGCATGGTAATGTACATGTTTGGTACACTCATAGTTGGCATATGCTTGATGATACTACACCATTGGTACTATTTTTTTTTTTTGTATTGGGGGAATTGACAACTGGCGGTTCTTGTACTCACGTGACATGTGGTCAATCCATGTCGGCTACCACTGTAACCCCAGGTGCAACCACCTAGCCCCCAAGAATGGCGCACGAGTAAATCCGAGTGAGAATCAAACATGAGACTTCATTTTACAAATCTCCTTCCATTTACACGACACTTTCCAATCCGTCTACACCTGTGTGGGCCACCATTAGTACTAATTGATTAGAAAAACAATTGGCATTTGTTTGAGATACTTGATTGCGACACTTGGTTCATGATGGAGACAGATCATGAGTGATATGATACATTGTTTGGAATGTCGGTATATGCACATGGTTGGCATATTGGTAGATGCACATGGTTGGTATATTGGTGGATGCACATGGTTGGCATATTGGTAGATGCACATGTTGGCATGCTAATAAAGGCATATGATTGATACATTCCATGGATGATATCTTTTGGCACATTGCATGATGTTGATGTACATAAGTGTTGTGCATGATGAGAACACATTTTGTACAGGATGTACTTGGTTGATATTTTGCTCATGATTCTTTATTTCATTGTTGAAATATCTTTTTCTTCATGATGCTTGGTATGGCATGAGTTTGATGCATGAACAGGTCCAAGGATCGTTATATGGTAGCACAATGTTCATATTCCAGAAAAGATAGGGGAGACATACCCATAGGGGGAGTCATTTTTCTTCCCATGATTCTAGGAGGATATACTTATCAGATGCATACTTAGAAAAGAGTCCTATACTTGAAGAAAGAGCACAGGAGCATAATTTTAGGGGGATAAATGGTCACAGGGGAAGTATGTTCGATGTATCTTCAACATTACATCAGAGTGATATCCCTTGTTCAAAAGGGGAGAGATTATTCATAGGAATATCAAAGGCATCCAGACAGGGAAAGTAGCCCCAAGGAGAGTTCAATCAAGGGGAGAATCCCCAAGATGAGAATGGCCCTTTGTCATTGATGTCAAAGGGGGAGAGTTAATCACATTGATGTGATTGATGTTTATTGATGGGGAGAGATAGTCACATTGACTATTGATGTAGAGCATGTCGTATCTACATGTTGACATCGATAATTGGTAATTGGTGTTGACATCAATGTTGGTATTTCCATTGATGTCAAAGTGGGAGAGTTAATCACATTGGTGTGATTGATGTTTATTTATGGGGAGAGATAGTCACATTGACTATTGATGTAGAGCATGCCTTATCTACATGTTGACATCAATAATTGGTAATTGGTGTTGACATCACTGTTGGTATTGCCATCAATGCCAAAGGGGGAGATTGTTGGATCATGTTGTCATTGATGCCAATGGTTTGATTGATTGATGTCACAGGATTTATTGATTGATGATTGATGTAATATAATATGTATTTTCCTTGATGAGAATGCATAGATGAAGATGGATCAATGAGTTCTCATTGATATGATGAAGATAGATCAATGAGTTTTCATTGATACATAATGAAGATGGATCATTGTGGTTTCATTGGTATATGATGCATTGTTGGAAAAATGTATAGATGACTCATTATTGTCTTATCATGATTGATAAGGTGCACAAATGGATGAACTCAAAAGTGGTCCCCTTATGGTGAAAGCCCTCACAGGAAGACACTTTGCGGATTGAGTTATCCTAGAAGAATGGTTGGAGGACCCTTGATCTCATTATTTTCTTATCATGACTGATAAGGTGCACAAAAGTATGAACTCCAAAGTGGTCCCCTTATGGTGAAAGCGCTCATGGGAAGACGCTTTACGGATTGAGTTATCATAGAAGAATGGTTGGAGGACCCATGATTGTATGTGGAATAATGAGATGAAGATCAAGGAAATTGTTGGTGAAACCATCCTATATGGATATTTTTTGTCATTCCATTTTCAGTGGCATGTCGAATGTCACATAACTCCTCACGGTTAGAGAGTTATGGCCATGAGAAGTTGGAGACCCCAGGTTTGGGTAATGGACCCAAGTTTGTTTAATGGGTAATAGTATGAGTTATGATATATTTTCAGATAATAATATTCTATATGGATAGTAAATTTCATTCCATTTCTAGTGGTATGTGGAATTTCACATAACTCCTCATGGTTTGAGAGTTATGGCCTTACGAAGTTGGAGGACCCTCATATGTCATCTAGAAGCCCCAAAAGGTCAAAATAGTTTAATAGATTTTTAAAGGATAAATAATAAAGTGAAGTGATGAGTGTATTATAATTCAAATTGAATAAAAAATAAATTATTTCAATAATAATTTTAATGGAGAAATTAGAAGTGGGATAACCCTAAAATAAGGAGTCGGCCAAGTAACCTAGAAGATGTTTTTAAGGAAGCTACTTGGAGAGTATAAATAAGAGGAAAGGCTATCTCATTTAACATACACTTGATAATATTGAATATCTATATGTGTTTGAGGTAACCAAGGATATCTAAGCTGAAATTCTAAGGAAAGGTGAAGAAAAGAAGGCCGAAATGAAAGGAAGGATAAATTCTTTTGATGGTGCTTTGTAAGGTATGTTATTTACAGGTCATCTCACCATTTTTTCTATAATGTTTTCTCTATAATGATTCAGAACATGAAATTTCTATGTGATTGCAAAAACATACTCAAGTATCTGTGGTAAATAATTCAACTTGTGGGCCATTGTATTTTTGGATTTACACTCCGTGGAAAATAGGGTTTGTGGCTAGTCCTAAAACTAGTAAAACACAGGTGTTTCGGGTAACAACAACATAACTTCTTCATAAAAGATACAAATTTAGTGAGACCAAATTTTTTGGTTAGGGTATAGGCTTTAGTATGTTGTATAACATTTTTAGATCAATGAAATGAACATTTTTTGTGGTCCACGCTCTACAAGGTCACTCTCTAGAATAAGCCAAAATTCAGCAAGGTATGCCATTTTTTCTATAATGTCTTTTCTGAGAGGTTCCAAGTAGTGCCACATGGAGGAATTGAATAAAAAACACTGAATAACCTTGTTTATAAGTTTTAGATCTTTATTCATTACAGGTACAAAGTTATGATTATTTCAAGTTGGGGTTGTTGACTAATCCAAAACTAGTCATGGTTGAGACAAGTAGTTGATGAGTTGGCACATACATGAGGTGTATAGTTGATGATGTTGGT
>ML797723.1:195894-233020 GCA_009831015.1 Picea engelmannii | reverse complement strand
GCAAGATGAACTAATGAAAGAACAAATCTAAAATCATTCATAACTAGTAATAAAGACAAAGAAGTCACTAAAATATTTGAAAAAAAAGATAACATATTGATCTTATCAGACATAAAGAAGTAAAGTACACATACAATTCATAACCATAAATAAAGAATTACACAAAATATTTCAAAATTTCAGGTCCTTCCATATATATTATCAAAAGAGATTCTCGGATACAATCTCACAGACACAAGTCATTACTTTGTTACAAGATTTTTGGATCCAGACTCATGCCTCAGAGCTCTATCTACCCTTTTCCTAATATTGATACAAATTAAAGTCACAGAACCTACATGGAGTAGATGATAATTTGTCTACGCCCTCTACACCATCTAGATCAGCTAACCCATCTACAACAACCAAAACCTTCTTACAATCATATACATATCATATATATAGGCTGACTGGGATCTTCTCAATTTAGACTTTGCATGCTTTCTTTTTCTTATTCTATTGTAACTTCTTTTGGTTTGTTGGTGTTGCGTTGTCCTTCTTCACAACCGTTTTCTGTTTCTTTGATTTCTCCACTGTCTAGATTCTTTATGGCTTGCGCAACTCATGTTTGAAAAAAATTGGGACTGTATTCTTCCTTGCACAACTTCTAACCAAAAATGAAGGGCGCAATAGGCTCTGACCACAATCCTTGACTCACCCTCGGGTCAAGTCCTTGGCTCTTTCGTGGCTTCTGGGAGTGCCTGTTTCTTTCCTTTATCCTTTGTCTTCGGTTTTCTTTTATCTTTTGCTTTCCCTCTTTCCTTTTTCTCCTCTTCAAATGAAGGGCCCAACAGATGTGAACACTAAATTTAGCACTCGTGGTGCGTATTGGGTGGTGCATGCATAATATTTCCACGTGCGGTGTGCGAACAGATAATATTGGCATGTGTGCTATGTGCATTGAGTATTGACTGATCACATAGGAATTTTTTTGGTGCATGCACAATGTTGGTATGCAATGCATGCATGTTGAATATTCCTGCCACGTGCTAGTTTAATTAATGGTGTGTGTGGAGCACTAGTGCATGGTGGGAGCACACTAAAATTTAGCATGGTGTGACACACAGAGTGCAATGCATGCAGAATATTAGCATGTGACACAAAAATTGCGTGCAACAGGTATTAGTGCATGAACCAAAATTGTGCGCGGTAGATATTGGCACGCAACACAAAAGTAGTGCGCACCAGATATTGGTGCGACAGAGAAGTGATCCACATTGGTTATAGGTGCATGAAGCATGCACTACCTTATGGTGTTGCTTCACATGCTAAATATGGGTGTACATTTTCAAATTTGTGCGCGTGAAGTCATTTGGATGGTCTGCAACAACAGAAAACCAGTGAAATTCTGCAACATTTTATAAAGTTTGAAGGTCATGTTTTTGTAACGCATTTTTGAGGCCCTAAACAATGTTTTTAGCTACTCAAAAACCACGAAAATAGAATGTACCAAGGTACAATTGTATTTGCATCTCAAATGAAAGATCCCAAAGAGATATTTATAATGGTGTAAACCATTCGTAAAACAAATATTTTATGAGGAATTTACATGACAAATAGTGGAGGGTAAATTTTAAGACCCAACTAACTTCAAAGGGCCATAACTGTATGCTCTAGAATTAGATTGAGGCACAAGAGTAGTATATGAAAATATATTGAACCATAGAATACAATTATGGATCTGAATTAAAATTATGGGCATGTTAAAATGGCTTAAGATGGCATAGAAGGTACCTATAACATTCCAGACCATAAACACTAATTGGCCTAGAATTTCAGTAGATTGTAACTAGCAGCCTAGAATCCAAAAAGAGGTGAAACTTGGAAAGACTGTCCAAAATATGTATATGGATAAACCCAATTGAGCTCCTAAAAAACATCCAATGGATTAGGTGAAAAAATGGATAATTACTACGCAAATTTGCACCAAGTTTAAGTGTGAACAGAAGAATTAATGAACAATTTTCAAATACCCAAAACTTTCTGCTCAAGACTCAAAATTGAGCATGGAAGCAAGTGTTGGAAATTTATTGGAAAGTAGAATATAACTATTCAATGAAAAAATTGATCTGGGCAGTCAATTTTTTAGGAAATTAAAAGAAATAATTTTGATGCATTATTGAACCATAATTGTACATAATTTCATGAATTTATTAAATTATTTAGCCTAACAAGTTTTTTTGGTTTCACATTTTGTAGAGTTAACATAAATTAGATCATAACATGATCAACACAGAGTTTGTAATCATGGAATATACACACGGGGCTTACAACCATGAAGATGAGATCATAGGGATGTATGTCAATATGGGTAATGAAGGTAAAAATTCAAATGGACATGGAGAAGGAATGGAAGAAAGCATGAACTTGGTATAGACCATTAAAAGTTTGCAAGAGGATGTCCAAAGTTATAAAGATGATAATGAGAGGATTATAAAATCTAAGGAGCAATAGGAGGGCTTCAACATAAAGTTGATGCAGAGCTTGGAAAAAATAGAAAAGAAGATGGATAAGGATAATGACTCAAGAAAATAAGGAATTTAGAGGTCTCATGATGAGAGGAGAAGAACGATAAGTGTTGGCAGACATCACCTTCACTCCCCAAGGAATTATACTAGGAGAGCACCCAGTATTTCAAGTCCATCCCCTATCGGGAAACACAAGAGGAGGTCTGGGTTGGATGAGCTACCAAGAGAAATGAAAAAAAATCAAACCTCATACATTTGTTGGTGAGCATAGGAAGGATGAGGATGCAGAGACATGGTTTCTAGGAACGAGGAAGTATTTTCAATTGCATAATTACTCTTCACACAAAGAAGAAATAATTTCCATCTATCAACTCAAAGGAAAAAAATCCATGTGGTGGGACCAATTTGTGCAGGTTCAACACATTGATGAGAAAAATGTTACATGGAGGGAATTCAACAGGTCTTTTCAGAAGAAATACTTGATTAAGAGATACAATGAAAAGAAAATGAAGGAGTTATTTGAACTCAATCTTGGGAGTATGACCATAGATGAATATGAAAGAAGGTTTTTAGAACTGCTAAAGTATGTTTCTTTCATCAAGGATGAGCCAGTTAAGATTCAGATATATTTGAGTGGGATACCATCATTTATCATTGATATGATACAATATGATTATCCCAAAACATTGGAGGAGACCATAAGGAAAGACAAATGCCTTTGTGATCAACATAAAGGGAGGCCAAATTTCTAAAAATCTTCAGAAGACAAGAAGAAAAACAAGATGGAATATTGGAAGAAGGGGACTGAGCCACCATTCTTCAGAAATAATCTTCAGGGATAGCCAAGTTCTAGAGAACCCATAATGACTGAGTCAGTGGGGAAAAGACCAAGGAAACCACCTATTCAATGTTGGGGTTGTGGGGGAGATCATATGTATAGATATTGTCCTCACAGAGGTAAAAAGGTGAGAATTGTTCACAATGTACATCAAGTTGATATAGTGGAGGACATGGGAGGAAATATAACTAGGATATATGTAGCCCTGGAAAAGAAGCAAGATGAATTTCAGTCACATATGATTGAAGTGGAAGGTAATATAAACAACCAAACCATTTCTATTTTAATTGATTTAGGAGCTAGCCATAGTTATATACATCCTAATATGGTGGAAATGCTGCATTTTCCAAGAAGAAATATTGGAAAATATTGTTGGTGCAGTTGGATACCAGAGCTAAAAGAAAAATTAATGAGATGGTTAAGGCATGTCCAATGGACATGAATGGACTGAGCACCAAGATTGATTTGAACATCATACCTTTAGGTTCCTATGGCTTACTTATTGATATGGATTGGTTGGACCAAAACCATGCTATCATAGAATATTATAGTAAGGAATTTACTTTCTTGGATGAGGAAGGGAACCTAAGGACAATACAGGGAATTCCCGGGGCAGTAACTGTCAAAGAAATTTCAACATTGCAGTTGAAGAAAAGTTAGAGAAAAGGGTGTCAAATATTTACAACACATATGGAAGAAACACCTAAATATAAGGTGTCAAATATTGAATATTATGTAGTCCTAAAAGAGTTTGAAGATGTATTTAAATAAATAATAGGATCATACCATAAAAGAGACATTTATTTCTCCATCAATCTGATGCCTGGAGTAGCCCCAGTATCCAATACCCCTTACAGAATGAGTACATCATAATTGAAGAAATTACAAATGCAACTTGAAGAGATTCTGAAGAAGGGGTATATATGCCCAAGTGTGTCACATTGGGGTGCCCCAGTATTATTTGTGAATAAAAAGGATGGAACATTAAGACTTTGCATTGACTTCAAGAAGTTTAACAAGGTAACTGTGAAGAATAAGTATCATTTCCCAAGGATCAATGACCTCTTTGATCAGTTGAAATATGAAAAAATATTCTCCAAGATTGATCTCAGGTCAGGTTATCATTAGGAAAGAATTAAAGGAGAAGACATTAGCAAGACTTCCTTTAGAACAAGGTATGGTCATTATGAGTTCACAATTATTCTATTTGGGTTATCAAATGCACCAACTATCTTCATGTGTTTAATGAATGGTATTTTTAGAGAAGACTTAGTGTTGGGCCCTTCATTTTGATAAATAGAAGTTGCGTAAGATATTTGAGAGCTTCATTTTGGTGAACAGAAGTTACGCAAGCTATTTTGGAATAAGACAATTGATCAAAGGAAGGAACATAAAGTAGAGAAAAGGGAATGCACAACAAGAAACAATTAGAATATAAAACATTTGGAAGGACAACACAACACCAGTTTTGGAGAAAGAGGTTGCAACTAAATCAAGAAGAGAGATCCATAGATCTAGAGGGACTCTCGATGAAAACAAGTTAGTATAGTTCCAAACCACCTTGAGAGCCCGTGCCCTTAAATGGTACATGAAGGCTATTGAACCAGGGGTGAAAGGATAAGAATTCACCGTTTCCCAAGTTTGTTTGAAGTTCACCTCCGAATTCAAACTACCTCATTCAGAGAAACAATATCTCTCGAAGTTATGGGAGATTCAACAAAGGGAAGGAGAATTTTCCTAGGAGTATAGTCAGAAATTTAAAGACGATATTGGGAGGTTAGCGCATCTAATTCACAAAGATCACTAAAGGGAATGGTACATCCAAGGATCACTACCTCTAACAAGAATTCCTCTAACATAATAGTGGATAGCCACCTTAACAGATGCCTTGGAACAATCAGTGAAGATCCAATCCATGGCAGGTTATCCAGGGAGTCTGAGAGTGACCAGACCTACAAAGGATGCAAATTTTTGGAAATTCTAGGGACAACTATCAATGCTAATGGATAATATTCAAGAATTAACCATACCAATACTAGGAATACCTCATGTTTGGTGCACAGTATGCTACATAGAGGGTCATTTGGAAAATGAATGCCCGCGCATGAGGGGAATGGGACCTCCTTGTTAGCCACCATTAATTGTTTTGTGTGAATTCAATATTTCAGGACCTAGCGAGATGCTAAATTGGTTTGGAATCCTGATAAACCAAGGAAGGGGATAAATTAGGTAGGGAGAGGCTCAATATGGTGTGGGCGCTAAGTTGATGGGACCTAATATGTCATAGATCACAAACTCTGCATATCAATGGACGAGGATGATTTAAAGGGGAGAAATTGCGCAAAGGTTAATTTTGGAAAGTGGGCCAAAATTTAAAACATGGTTTTTGTTCAGGGATACATGGCACCAGCAGGTCCATTTCGGGGTGGAAAGCGGGTTGCCCCAAACCACTTCCTCACGACCCCAAAATTTGGAAAAAGTATAAAAGGGAATTGGTTATTTTTTTTATTATTTTTTTTAACACTAGACCGTTTGAAACTTTGCATGAACACCCTCGTTCAACTGCAGCTCAACAGTACTCCAATTGCACGCCATTTCTACTCATTTCTAGGTATTTTTCATCACAACCATGGATCCTGTAATAACCATAGTAACAGAGAAAGACCCTGTGGTGAATGAAGAATCCCTAATTGACCGAGATTCAAACGTCTTTAATAACAAAATCACCATTTCACCCATATCTATGTCCAGAAGAAACCTGTTCGATAATGTAGGAAGATGTATATCATCCCTTGAAGCAGTCTAGGACACCATAGTACCTTATGCTATCCAAATCACTTTCCCCTTTATTGAATTTATAGGTTTGTGTGCCAAACAATATTCACATGAAGAAAGAGTCATCATGAATAAACAAGGGTCCGAAGTCATGTGTAGGGTAGGAAGTCTGTCAATTTGATACCCCCTCGGTATACCAGAGTCTTTCTCCACAATGTTTGAACATTTCAATGAAGAAAAGATAATTAGGGTATATAGAGAATGTCCATTAGAAGTCTGAGATCTATTTTTACAAACAATTTTCAAACCAGAACATTTTTTAGAGAGTATGTCTTTGCCAATGAATGTGAGTATAATGGTTATTGAAGTCCAATGGGTTTGTTCCCTTTTGAGTCAATTTTTAGTTCTAGACAATGATAAACATGTGGTCGAAGTCATGCTAGACTTAATTTTAGCATTTTTTAAGTCAGATTCAGGTCTTTCAATCTGCATAAGTTTCAATCAATTCATAGATGATAATATCCATAAACAACCGATGACTTTTCGCTCTCTAATGAATTTTGGATACTACACCTATCTGTTGAAGATTTTCCTAGAGACCAATAAGAGAGAATTTCCTAAAGAATCATTTGTATCAACTGAATGTAAAAGGATTACATTTCTCATCTTCATCAACAAAGTCATGTCTAGAGTGTACAGTTTGATTTTCAACACCAACCTACCTAAAGTTTTGGATGACATGAGGAGCTATCTATAGCCAAATATAGAGAACATAGTGGGGAATTGGGTATTATTAATGCACTCAATAGTAATCTGGGTTTATGGTTGTCATGAATCCCCCTATCTATTTCCTATTTTTTGTACCCCCAAATTCTTTTCCCTTGAATTCATCAGGCAGAGAATTATATCTGAGACATAACATTTCCTGAAATTGTGCAAAGTATCCAACCTCAAATTCCCTTTTATAATTGGCCACTTCATTGTGAAAAATAGATCATGCTTATCTCAGATTCAAGCAAATCTCAAAGAGTTTGGTTTTTCACAGCTACAGGGAAGAATATATGATCCACACCAAATCATATCCAAGAGAATATTGATGAACAAAGATGCCCCTTATGAGCATGAATATGTTTAGGGTTTTGATAAGATGGAAAACCTAGAATTCTATGCTGATAGGGAAGCAATTTTGTAACCAAATCAAACACAACAAGTGGAGGAAACCCTGCAACAAAGTGAAACAAAGAAATCTCCTCAGAAACCAATAGTAAAAGTTCCCAAGATGAGTGTTTACAACAAGAGAAGCAGTTTAGAGGCATTGTGCTCTAGTGATCAAAAGACTTCTCCTAAGAAGATGAATATTTCATAGTCTCCAAATATAGTGGATTTAGAGGAGGAAGAGCCCAGAGAACAAGTAAATATAGATATGGTGGAAATTGGCACTAGAACTGTAGAGGGTGAAAAGCAAAGAAAACTCGAAAGTGAAGGAATCTCAATAAATTTTAGTAGCAAGAAACACATATTTGATAAAACATCAGGGGTAGCTTATCAATCTAAGGAAGACTTGGAAAAACATTATGCTGAGAAGGGAAACATAGCTTTGGGTGAGATGAGGGATTTAGTCCCTAAAGTGGAAAGGATTTCTCAACACAAATCTTCTCTTTTCATAGTAAGGGATTTTTGTGTTGCTTATATGTTTAGTATAATGCACTCATTAATTATCAATCCAGGATTCGTAATCAATAGAGTTATAAGACACTAGTAAGAAAGGTAATTCTAATGTCATGAGTATAGAACTATTCTAGATTATCTATGTTGGAAACAAAACAAACTAGCAAACCAAAATGCACTTTGGTTGTCTTTCACAGAGAGGCTATCTACTCCATTATGGCACATGCAAGTATGAGATGGATTTCTTCTGACAGATCAACTCTGCTATCTGACCTAGAGAATTAACTATGCAACCACACTTCTGAAAGGGAAATCACACATCAATCATCAAGACATAGCATGGGTAGTTCAATAGTCAATATATTGAGTATGTTGTGGTTCACAATGTGTTGTTGTAAACTTCACTAGTTCTCCTTCAAATATGTCTGAATACTGCTACCAACATTCATGTCTATGAAAAAAAATCAAATTCATAAAAATAGAGAATATGCAAAATAGAGTGAGTAAATCTCTCTAAATGATCATATAATTAAAATTCTAGTCTAAAATGCACTGCTATCATCTGAAGGAATTAAAGCTTCAGCTAATCTAACATTCACAATATTGAAAGAAAATGCTAATACTAATCTATGAAGGTGATGAACTTTGTTGGGTGGTGGGACCTTTCCGTTTCAATAGGTCAGCGACTGGAGTCTACAGTAAACTTTTTGTCAACCCACACATTACTCTCACTCAAACTTCAAAACATAGAATCAAACTATGCTAACAACTCAGCTCACATTCAATCATAGATGATCAAGGCATGACGTCCTTCTATTAATCTTCACCCAGAATATGTTCTACAATATATAATGTTGCTTCACATCTATATTATGCTAACTCTCTACTACTTCCACCATCCTTTCCATGACTATTTAAATAGTCTTAGTCGTGAAACACAAGGAGGTGAAATCGTTTTCAAATCAGTCAATTGTTAAATTTAATTATTCGGTTACATAATTTAAGCTTCATCCTCATGACACAAAGTGCATGAGGATGAAGAAAAACTATCCTAACATAGCTTTGATAAAGAATTTATGATTCAATAAACACTCAATAGTTTTCTTGGGCACGATCTGGAGCTAAACTTGGTACATTCGGCTTCCTAAATTGGTATTGGATCATGACAGGTAGATGGTACCAGATCTGAACAGTGCACGAATGGTGGTACCGGATCACGACAGTCCACAACCATTGGTACTGGATCGTGACAAGTGAGATTCAGTACCGAATTCAGACAGTGGCAGTCTGGTGCACAAGTACCAGATAGCTAAGCTGGTACAGGAAGGCTAGATTTATCTAGAGGTCAAACATTATACATGGAAAATTGAAGCATTAGTACATGAAACATTTAATATCCTAGCTCAATAAACCACAAAAATGCATGAATTGATTATACTTTAGCTCATGACCTTATTAATGGCTAATGGTAGTATTCTTTGTCATTACCCAAGCTTAGGTAAGACAAAAAGGTATAGATGAGGAGTAAAATAGGGTAGTGGGGATGTCAATTTAGGGTCTCAACATTCCCCCATGCCAAAACCATTGCATGTTCTCTTGTAACTAAAAACAAACGTAAAATTTTTCAAAACTTGAGACTGCATTCTTTACTGTTGTGGATCAATGATGTTGATGGTTAAGGCCTCTTCTTTCAGCTCCCTTTTTATGACCCTAATGTATTGTATGAGTTGTAGTACCTTCTTGAGATTATTATAAATCTCTTCATGGTCATATTGAAGTTGTTGGCTATTTGCTTTCAATTGCTCATTTTCCTTTTTGATATACCTGTCCAATAGTTGGTATTCCTTCACTTCTTGTTTGAGTTCTTGATTTTGTTTTTGTAGTTCCTCAATATTTTTCTTCATATGTTCTTTTGTTAAGGTCCTTGTTGACTCCATTAGTACTGGATGGATGCATTCTCTTTCCTCAACTTCCTCCCTCATCCCACATAGAGTAATAGTGGCTTGTTCCTCGGTCAAACTAGGGATGCCATCCTGGACTGATAAGTCTTCATAAGGGGAGGTAAGATTGATTGGATCTTCCTTTGTATGAAGACTGACAACTGCTTTTCCTCTCTTCTCCATGCTCCTTGTGGTTCTTTTACAAGGATTTACTGGATCAGAGGTGCTCATAGGCTTCCTTTTCTTCTTTACTATTTGTGGAATGGTTACAGGGGATTGTTCTATAGATTGTTCACTTTTATTTTCTGAGCTATTCTTCCCTTTCCTTACAATTTTTGTCTTATGGCCCTTCTCCTCAGGTTCTACTATTGAAGTCTACTTTATTAATTTGGTTTTACATTTTGATCTTTGACCTTTAAAAGTCTTAATGACTATCGAAGAGGGCCCTGCTTGTTTACTAGCTTTTTCATGTTGGCTCACTGTCCTGGATGATGTTGAAGCTACCTTATCCTTCTTGCCTTTTTTATTTTGAGGTTCCTTATTTTTCTTTGGAGCATGTTGGGCTTCCTCCACAAGTTTTTTTTTTGTTGGAAGGCATTGAGTTATAAGGATTTTCCAAATAATCCTTTGCTTCCTAATTTCATGTAAAACTAACATTTTAATAAGACCTTGATGGTAAATGCTAGTCTTCTTAATTTTGGATAGGGATTTGACACCTCTTACCATTTTGTTCAAACTCATCCATAGAAGATATGGGAAATCAATTTTAGGGCCTCCTTCAAAGTGTAATAGAATCCTAAGATGATATATGAAGGTCACAACATACTTTCCCTCACAAATGAGGAATCGTTGAAGACTAGTAATCATTGGATGATATTCTTCCTTGATATAGTTCCTAAGGATCCCCTTTTTCCAATCAGGGTGTTGATGGTCTTCTTTCAAAAATCATTGGCACATTTCCTTGTTGATTCCTACCCCTTTGAAGTATTTGGCTCCTCTGTTAGGTAATCCCATGACCTCCCTTAAGGTTGCTTCATTGATTGTCAGTTGTAGATTTCCTATATGTGCAATCTCTCCATCGTAACCTTGAATAAATTCGTGAGATATCTTATCGTGCCAGCTTGTGAATTTCTCCAAAAATGGCATCCATCCCGATCTAGCATACTTCTCTCGACATAGTTGGAATTCCTCGGTCTCTCTATAAATTTGGAAGATCGGTTCATGTCTACTTATGACCATCGTTATAAGTTGTGAGAAAATGATCGGGTTGTAGTGCAAGGGTTTAGTCAATTGATGAGGGTAAGGGTTTGGTATCGGAGATCGTGGAGAGGAATAGGCTTGGAACTAGAGAAAGGTAACGACAATGGAATATGGAGATGGCGTCGAAAATGCGAATGGTAAGTTTAAGTAAGGATGTCGCGAGGAAAATTTAAGACCAGATGAGGCTTATCTGGATGGCTTCGCCACCAGATAAGCCATTTCATTTCTACCCATTAATGTAATGATGAGGACAAGACATTGGGTGTCAAAGCATCATTTTGAGATAGGTTATTGGAATTCCTAGTGGTGAATTTGATGTTGGATCATGGTTCATGAAACAAGATAAGTTCATGATTTGCTTAAGGGAGAAGTACATTCGTGGCCTATCATTACTAGACATGCTTCATATTCATGCTTTGATGTGATTTTTCCCTCAATCATTTTCGAGAACTTATGAGAGGATTGATTAAGTTTAGGCATATGGGTATGAGGGATAGGTGCATGGTTTTAATACTAAGGTCATAAGATCTAGTATATATGTTCATACCTATTGTAGTTTTATGAGCAGAGGAAAATAAATACCATGTTACCTTTGCTTTTACCTTTGTATGGTCAATACCCATAACATATGCGACTGCTTGTAGATTGTCAGAATTCATCTTTTTAGGTTGGAGTTTTCTAAAAGTTTGGTACTAGAATTTCTTGTACTTCTTTATTCTATGCTTATCTTATTTTGTATTTGGTTCTATAGGGTTGTAGGGTGATCATGCGATTCTGAAAAAGAGTTATGAAGGAGCTCTTTGACCTTCTCCCATGTCAAGGATGTTGCATATCTGTATGCAAGAAGATTCAATATTCTGTATCATAATGGAGAAAAGATGATAAGAGAAAAAGAAACCAAATCAAATTTCAGAAGTACATTTATCACCTAGCATATGATCATATGCCTGAAAATTGAAATTGTCATTCTTTTGATGACTTATTGACAAAGGTAGCATTCAACAGTGAAAACATGGGAGTTTTTATATGTTTTCTAGAAGAACAAATCGAATCCTAACTTGATTTAGAGATTTACTATCATTAGATGTTATAGATAATTTTCACAGTATAAGTAGATTAGACTCCCTAGTTAGGGCTCCACTCTTAAGAAGTTTCCTTCTTAGATAATGTAGGATTTATATGCTAGACCGGTAAGTTGACTTAGGGTAATTATCAAATGGACATTTTCTTGTAGTAATTATGTTTCTTATTAATCTGGAGTTTGTATCTCATAAATGCCAATAGTGATCTTTACTTTTTTTTAAGATGACAAAAGTGAATTTTTCAATCAGACAAGTATAGATGAGACATTTCTCAACCAGAACCCACTACCAGCAAGCCTGTTCAGTACTCTGGTGTGGTAGTTGTGATAGTTAGTGAGAGATCCCTTCTCTAGGTAGAATGCCCCATTGTGAACAGGCCTTTTTAGTACCATGATGGGTTCTCCTAGTCATACCATAGACCAGTACCCGCTGCCAGTAGATCTGTTCAGTATCCCAGCGGGTTAGTCTCTTAAACCCTTTTTCCATTAGAGGCTTCTTGTCCATAGTCACCTATTTTGGTTTTTATTAAAGAGTGCTTTGCATGGTGACAAGGGAGGCTTGTCTAAAAACCTTTTTACAGGCTGGGATGGTATTGGGTTGGAAGCTATATTCTCTTGTTTGAATGTCTTTTAAATATTTATCTGAAGGAAAGATAAAAAAAAATTGCACATTATTTCTTTAGAGTGATCTAGATGTGTAATTTTGTTTGAGTTTGTCCATAAGAGAATGACCTAAATTTTCCTTAGGGTACTGATACATCCTCTTCCATAAAAATGTTCCTAGTGTGCTCATGATAGAGAGTGTTCATATACTCATATGTTACTCTTTAGTAAGATAATCCAATGAATAATATTGAAGTCTAGTTAGGGTGGGATAGTTACTTGTAGGATAATATATTTTTTTGTCCCTTTAATCATGCTGAAATACTAGATAAAGGCAACTTCTAGTTTTTGAAGCAGATTATGGTTCTTTGAACAATCATAGGTAAATTTTTTGTCCCTCTTTTTTTTTAAGCAACAGAACCAAAAGAAATTAAAATAATTCCTTTTAGTTAGCAACAGAACCAAAATAAATTAAAATACTTCCCTTTAGTTGTCAACATAACCAAAAGAAATTATTGCTTCACAAGGGCTGCCATTTGATGCTGCATTCAGCTTCTTGGCTCCAACTTAAGTGGTTGTTGCATGGCTCCATACTTCAGATTATTTGACATAATATTTTGAAATATGTGTAGCATGCCTTGTTAATTAGGTAATGTGTCCTGAGAGTACCGTATAAGGACAGAATTCTGRTACCGGATGAGCACATGATTGCTGGTACTGGACCAGAACAGAATATTATTGATGCTTACAAAATGATGTTTAGTAAGTTCATGAAGGATCAAATAAATTATAGAAATCTACTTAAAAAAAAATTGTGAAAGTAAAACAAAAGGAGGTAAGAATATCTTGTTACCTTCAACTTATTAACAGAATTCGATCCACACCTATGTACAAAAGTTTCTAATAAACCAATCAATCAATGTGGATCAGTAGGAGGGTCTCATTCCTTATTGATCACCTTCATATTTGAATTTTGTAGTATACAAGTCATAAATTCCTCTTTTGACAGGGGTTTGCTATAAATTATCAACCGGTGACCATTTAGAAGTAGTGGTGTCTGTTGTTCGTCAATTGTCTTTATCCTAATTGAACCATTATCATAGACAATGTCAATTTCATAAGGTCCCATCCAATGAGTAGTTAAATTACCTTTGAAGTTCTTGAATTTGTTGTCATACAACAGGGCCCAATCTCCTTATTGAACATTTTTCTTTTTTAGATACTTGTCATGCCATTTTTTTCTCTGCTCTTGAATGAGGGTGGTTCTTTGAAGTGTTTCCTGTCTGATTTTTTCCAACTCATTAAGCTGCAAGAGTCTTTGTTGCTGGGCTTCATCTAATTTCATGCCAACTTGTACTGTAGTCCTGAAGGTTTTGATCTGAAATTCTATGGGAAGAAGCACCTGCTTCCCATACACCAACTCGTAGGGTGTATGTCTTGTTGTATTCCTCTAGGTGATTCTATAAGCCCATAAGGCTTCTAATAATATGTCAGCCCAATCCTTGTGGTGTAATTGTACTGTTTTGGTAAGAGTGGACTTAATAACCTTGTTGGTAGACTCTACTTGTCCATTTTCCTATGGATGGTAGGGTGTATATTTCCTGTGTTTGATTTGGTATTGTTTTGTAACAGCTTTGACTAGATGAGAGGTAAATTGAGTTCCCTGATCAGTCACAATTTTGTGAGGTACACCAAATCTAGTAAAGATGTCATTAAAAAGGAAATCTACCATTGATTGTTCACTTGTAGCCGGTAAAGATTTTTCTTCAACACATTTAGTAACATAGTTAGTGCATACAAGTATATACTTTTTCTTTTTAGATGCAGGGTTAATGGTCCCTACAAAATATAATGCCCATTTCTCGAAAGGCTCAATAACTACTTGGTCTTGAAGTGGCATTTGGTCTCGTGCAGTAGGCTTACCCATTTGTTGGCATTCATCACAGTTGGATACATAGGTTTTAGCATCTTTGAAAATATGAGGCCAATAATAACCAAATTGCAGAACTTTGCAAGTGGTCCTCTTGTCTGCGAAGTGTCCTCCACAAGGACCATCATGAAAGGCTTGTAGAATATCATGAATTTGATCTTCCCTTACACATCTCCTGATTACCAAATCTGGTCATTTTTTGTAGAGGCAATTATCTTGTCACATGTAGTTTGCACTTAGCCGAATTACTTTATGTTTTTCTCTAGGAGAGAATTTCAGAGGCATCCTCCCTGTCACAAGATAGTTAGTTACATATGCATACCAAGGAGTGAATGTAGAAATAAAAAACAAATTTTCATTAGGAAAGTTATCTTCTACTAGTGTGTTATCTCCCAAATGAATCATTCTAGATAAGCAATCAACCACAAGATTATCCTTACCAGGTCTATCAATAATGTTGATATTAAACTCTTGTAATAATAAGATCCATCTTGTAACTCTAGGATTTGTTACAGGTTTGTTCATTAAGAATTTGATGGCTGAATGATCAGTGTGTACAAAAGTTTGATATCCTATAATATAGTGTCTAAATTTACTAATAGCATGGACTACAACTAGCAATTATTTTTCTATGACCGTATAATTAACTTCAGCTGGAGACAAATTTTTACTAACAAAGTAAATAACACAGGGCATTTGATTTTCTCTTTGTCCAAGAACTTCCCCAAGGGTTGTGTCTAAGGCATTGGTATAGATATGAAAAGGAAGGGACCAATTTGGTCCTCTTAATACAGGGGTAGTTGACAATTTCTATTTTAGAATTTCAAAAGATATTTGGCATTCATCATCCCACTTAAATTCGGCTTCTTTAGATAATAACTTGAATAAAGGGGTAGCTAGGCTTGTAAAATTTGGAATGAATCTTCTATAGTAGCCAACATGTCCTAAAAAGTTATGAACTTCCTTTTGTCAGGAAGGTATTTTGATTTGTGTAATAATATAAATTTTTGCCGGATCAACTCTCATTCCAGAACCAGAAATGTGATGTCCCAAAAGAATACCTTCAGTGAGTATCATTTTTTACTTTTCATTTCTTAAGGAAAGTTTAGTTTCCTTACACCTAATCAAGACTTTTTCTAGACTGGTCAAAGCATGTTGGAAGTTTTGTCCATGGACTATAAATCCATCCATGTAGACTTCCACACAATCATTGGTCAAGTTAGAGAAAATGGCTAGGAAAACCCTTTGAAAAGTGGTTGGGGCATTGCAAATTCCAAAACGGAGCACCCTATAAACATAGGTACCCCATGGGTAGGTGAAAGTGGTGTTATCCTAGTCTTCGGGTGCTATTTTTATTTGGTTATAACCACTAAACCCATCTAGGAACGAAAAATACTTCTTTCTGGACAAGGTATCCAACACCTGATCAATAAATGGTCAGGGGAAATAATCCCTATGGGTGGATTTGTTTAATTCCCAGAAGTCTACACATATCCTCCACTTACCATTTTTCTTGGGAACTATGACAAGTGGAGATACCCATTGACTATATGAAATGGGGTATATGAGATTAGCTTGAAGGAGTTTTTGCAAATCCTCTTTTACAATATCTTTAAGGGATGGATTCGTCCTTCACTGAGGCTATCTAACTGGTCTGATTTGGTCATTAGTGTAGAGATGATGTGTGCATGTTTCAGGGTGAATGCCTTTCATGTCTGCATAATCCCATGCAAAGGCATCAAATTGTCTTTGGATCATTTCAATTACTTGCATCTTTTGTTCTGGTTCCAAACTAGAGTTGATATACAAAGGTTTTCTTGGGCTAATCTTAACAAGTTCAGTAGTTTCTTCCTTCTCTGAGGAAGCTGGTGATAAAGTATATAATTGAGTGATATCAGGGTGCCAAGTTTGTTGAAATTCGGAACTGAAAATATGTGACAATTCTGCAAAAGACCTCGGGTATTCAATGCAATTTTTGTCAGCCAAAAATAAACTTAAGACTTGTTCATCCGATTGTTCTTGCATTCCTCTTACTTGTTCAAGTGCTAACAGGGTTTTGATGCAATCTTCCTCTCCATAAGGGTTTTCTAACCAAATAGGTATTTCCTGTGTCGGTTGGGCAGGAGGGAAGAGAACAATTTTTTGGCTATGTGTGCCATTGGATATAGTCATCTAACCAAACCACCAGCTGATAAAGGCATCTGTTGTGGCCAGCCAAGGGCAGCCAAGAACCACAAGGTGTCCTAGTTTGGAGGATGATTTAGAATAGATGACTAAAAAGTCTACTAGATATTCCCAAGAAGCTAGAGTGACTGTGACATCATCTAGACTTCCTGCAGAGCTAATGACTGACTTATCTGCCAACTCTATCATGGTTTGGGTTGGTCTTAACTGGTTGATTTGGAGATTTTGCATAGTGTCAAAAGGCATTACATTAATTGTTGCACCCAAATCAATGAGTGTATTTGGTAGAGAAATACCATTAATTTCAACAGTGACTATTGGGTTTCTAGGGTCATTATATTTGTATGGCATTTCAGAAATAAATTCAGATAATTCTCCCACCACCTGAACAAGGGGAGGTTCCTTCTTCTTCCTTCCTGGTTTCTTGATGCAAATATCCCTTATGATTTTGGAGTATATGGGGATATCCTTAATGTATTTTAGCAGAGTTATTTTTGTACATACATTTCATAATTCATCTTCTATATCTCTGTGCAAGGGTGGGTCAGGTTTCTTCACTAATAGTCTTTTGGGGTAGGGTGGGAGATTAATTTGTTGGGGTACTTGCATAAACTAAGAGGTGATTGGAATAGGAGGGGAGGTCTCTTCTTCTACAGGGGTGGTTTGAGTGTTTTCTTCCTCATAATGGTTATCATTTTATTCCTGAATTATTACTGCAGGATTTGATTGGTTTACAATTTTCCCCGATCGTAGTTGAATTTCATAGGTGGGAAAGGTTTGAACTTCTGTAATTTTCACCAGGTGGGTGGTTTGATTATTGGGGTTAGGGATTGGCTGGGTAGGGATTGTTGTTGGTTTCAAAGGGTTGTGGGAAGCTTGGTTTTGTTGTTGATTGGCATTTATAGGTGGTTGTTGTTGCTGGTTAGGGTTCAAGGGGGTTGTAAATTGTTGTTGTATAGGAGGTGGGAGTAAAGATTTCATATGAGGTGGGTTGACTCTAGGTAGTCATTGGGAAATGTTTGTAGGGTACTATGGATATGTAGAATAAGAGGGATTTCCATACATAGGTCCCCTCCAACCTTGTTGCCAAGGTTGATATTGAGCTTGCTGAGGTGTCCATTGTGGATATGTCATTGGAGAAGGACCCCATTGTTGTTGTTGATATTGTGCATTAGGGTCATAAAATGTATTGGGGTTTTGGGCTCTCCAAGGTCTTCTAGAAGGGTATGGTTGTTCTTGTGAGACTCCTCCTCCCTTATACATGGCTTGTATCTCAAGCAAAGTTGGATACTCAGATGTGGGGTGTTCTAGTGTACATAGGCCAGATATTTCTATGACATTTAATGAGCATTCTTTCTCATTGTGCTTCTTTCGACATCTATGACAAAATATTTCTAAAGAAACCTCTTCTTCTTGTTTCTTTTTCAGTTTTAGAGTATCTAACTGGTTACTGATTATGCTCAAGATGTTTGTTTTAAATTTCTCTAATAAGTTTCCTAACTCAGTTCTAGTGACAGTCCCTGAGCTTTGTTTTGTATTTCTGCTAAAAGGATCTCTTGGTCCTTTGCCTGTTTTAGCTTGTCCTCTTGAGTATCTTCTATAGTAATCTGCAATCTCTACAAAAGGATTTTGGTGTACATCTCCTGAACTCAACAAGTTTAAAACTTCTATGCAGTCATCTCTAAGACCTTTCAAGAATACAATTCTTACTATAGCTGGCTTTGTGGTGAATAGTTTTGATTTCTCATAGTTGTATAAGAACCTTTCTAAGTAGTCTTCAAGGATTTCATCTTCTATTTGCTACATTTTAAAAATGTCATTTTTAGCATTATCCTTACAATAGTCTTGGTATTTCCGTAAAAATGTGTCTTTCATCTGATCCCAAGAGAGGATTGTATTTTCTCCTAAGCTCATGAACCATCTTAAGGCTGAATCTTTCATTGTAGCAGGAAAGAGCTTAAGTTTTTGGGCATCGTCTGAGTAGTTATAGCTTCTGCATAATATGTCAAACTCGAATAAAAATAAATCTTTATCTTCAGTTGACATACCTCTGAAAGTGGGTAACGATGATAGTGGGATATTTTGTATGCTGATATTTTTGGAAATATCCAAGATTGGAAACCCAAAGGTCTCAGTCTCTATGGATGCATTTCCTTCTTCTTCTGCCATTCCAATGATAGATGGTTCAGAAACTAGATTTTCTGTGTCTCCTAAATGTTCAACAGATTCATGTTCTTCCTGTCCCAATGTTGATATGCCATTTTAGGTTCTCCTTCTAGAGCCTCGCTAGCTCCCCTTGAATTTTCTCCTAGTGAAATGTTTCCTGCACTAGTGTCAGTTGGATTAGTGGGGGAGGGGGGTTGTTTTTGAATCTTTAGAGCTTACAAATATTCCCTTGTTATCTCTATATCTATGCATAAAATGAAAATTTGATTCTTAACTGAATTGAAATCCTAATTCTATCTAGAAGGTAAGAAGGCAACCTGGCTTCGGAGAACCCCACTCTAGTGGTCGTGTGGCTCTTCACTCACATATTAAACATTTTATCCTCCTCCCTCAAGCAACCTTTAAACGCATTCAAAATTTATGCAAACAATCTAAGCTAAAAATTACTTCCTAACGTTTGCATCTCCCCGACAACGATGCCAAAATGTTGTGTTGCTAATATGTTTAGTATAATGCACTCATTAATTATCAATCCAGGATTCGTAATCAACATATTTACAAGACACCAGTAAGAAAGGTAATTCTAATGTTATGAGTATAGAACTATTCTAGATTATGTATGCTGGAAACAAAACAAACTAGCAAACTGAAATGCACTTTGGTTTTCTTTCACAGAGAGGTTGTCTACTCCATTATGGCACATGCAAGTATCAGATGGATTTCTTATGAAAAATAAACTCTACTATCTGACCCAGAGAATTAACTATGAAACCACACTTCTGAAAGGGAAATCACACATCAATCATCAAGACATAGCATGGGTAGTTCAATAGTCAATATACTAAGTATGTTGTGGTTCACAATGTGTTGTTGTAAACTTCACTAGTTCTCCTTCAAATATGTATGACTACTGCTGCCAACATTCATGTCTACGAAAAAAAATCAAATTCACAAAAACAGAGCATATGCAAAACAGAGTGAGTAAAGATCTCTAAATGATCATATAATTAAAATTCTAGTCTAAATTGTACTGCTATCATCTGAAGGAATTAAATCTTCAGCTAATCTAACATTCACGTTATTGAAAGAAAATGATAATACTAATCTACGAAGGTTCTGACCTTTATTGGGCGGTGGGCTCTTGCCACTTCAACAGGTCAACGACTGGAGTCTACAGTAAACTTGTTTTCAACCCACACATTACTCTCACTCAAACTTCAAAACATAGAATCAAACTATGCTAACAACTCAGCTCACATTCAATCGTAGACGATCAAGGCATGACATCCTTATATTAATATTCACCCAGAATATGTTCTGCAATATATAACGCTACTTCAAATATGTATTATGCTAACTCTCTACTACTTCCACCATCCTTTCCATGACTATTTAAATAGTCTTAGTCATGAAACACAAGGAGGTGAAATCGTTTGCAAATCAGTCAATTGTTAAATTTAATTATTCGGTTACATATTTTAAGCTTCATCCTCATGACACAAAGTGCATGAGGATGAAGCAACAAAAAAACTATCCTAACATAGCTTTGCTAAAAAAATTATGATTCCATAAACACTCAAAAATTGTCTTGGGCACGATGTAGAGCTAAACTTGGTACATTCGACTTCCTGAATTGGTACCAGATCATGAAAGGTAGATGGTACCATATCTGAACAATGCACGAATGGTGGTACCGGATCACAACAGTCCATGACCATTGGTATTGGATCACGACAGGTGAGATTCAGTACCGGATGCGCTTGGTACCGGATTCAGACAATGGCAGTCTGGTGCACAAGTACCTGATAGCTGAGCTGGTACAGGAAGGCTGGATTTATCTAGAGGTCAAAGATTATACATGGAAAATTGAAGCATTAGTACATGAAACATTTAATCTCCTAGCTCAATAAACCACAAAAATGCATGAATTAATTACAATTTACTTCATGACCTTATCAATGGCTAATGGTAGTATTATTTTTCATTACCCAAGCTTAGGTAAGCCAAAAAGGTATAAATGAAGAGTAAAATAGGGTAGTGGGGATGTCAATTTAGGGTCTCAACAGGGATATTGAAAAGAGGACCTTTAACATTGTAGTTGCAAATGAAGACAAAGTATTTGAGATAGATATAAGGTATGACAACATCAATGCTCCAGAAAAGGTCATGTTCCATAAGAATACAAGTGATATGTTATATTCTGATTACCTAAGTTTAAGATTTATGAATTAAAAGTTGTCATCTTATGCAATGAAATTGGAAGGGAGGTTGAGACAAAAAAAAAAATCTAGCAGAGCTTGGAAGACTCAGGTCAAGAGGCTCGAATATGAAGGCCCCCAAGGGGTGAAATCCTCATTGGATGAAAAAAAAAATTGATTCAAAGTTTGAATAATAAATTGAAAATGTCTACTACAGAGAATCCACAAACAACGGAATTGGTTTTTGTAGAATAGGAAAATGAAACAATTCGTTAAGAGGCATTGGACTACAAGGCTAGGGCATTGCAACTAGAGCAAGAAAAGGTGAAGTGGTCACAAGGGAAAATAGAATTGCTAAACAGGGTTGTAGTTGTACCTCCTGCTATAGAAGCTGGGCCAAACACTAATGGACTTTTCCAGGCTATGTCACAATTTATCCTGAAAGAAGGATAAATCAAAGAGCTAAAAGGGAGCATAATGAAATTGAAGCAGGAGATGCAAGCCAAGGATGAAAGAATGGCTCAATTTCAAAAGGAGAATGAAGTCCTACATGAAAGTATAGATAAGTTGAAGATGCGATTAAGAGGCAAAGGTCGGTTTCATGGGTCCAATCATATCATCTGAGATTATATATCTGTTGAGGCTACCAAGTTCAGAGTGTATTTGAATTTCATCAATGATAAAGACAACATAGCCATCACAGCTAGAAGCAGGTGCACTATTGTGAATGAAACTTTAGAAAAGAAGCCATCAGAATGGGCCCAAAACACCATAAATCTACTCAACTCCATTCCTACTATAGATATTTAGACTATTCGATTTAAATAAAAAACTACATTGATTATATGGGCTAGGAGGGTTATTTCTAAACATAATCTATTGAAATCAGTCCAAACCAAGGAAACACAGATGGAGGAAAGTGTGCAAGAGTTCAAGGATTTATTTGAATAATTGTTTATCAAAGTAATTCCACCATTTTGGGATGGAAAAGGAAAATTATATGATCAGGAAGAATACAATGATCTCCTCACCTAGTGCAGGATGGATCATTCCAAATTCAAAATCCTAGAGGAAAATCTAAAAGGAGCTACAATTGTTGAGCATCTGATTACAGACTTTGATATTTTGAATCAGTTCAAAGAAGTTAAAATTGGAATACCTGTCATGACATATACTTCCTGCATTGACTTGGAGATAGTGATCAAAGAAATGGAAGATTATGATATCCCTTCTGACTTGCAATGGAAGGAGATAGTACGGATAGGTAAGACAAAGTGCAATTTTCCAGGGTCTAGTAGATGATGGCCAGATGTCACTAAAGGTGGAATATCGGGTGGAATACCATAGTAGAACAAGTGGAAAAGGACGATACTGAAGCATTAGAGGATTCAAAAGCTAGATCATGAAACATTTTCTTGCTAATCATTATAATCAGTTTCAAAACTGAAACTGTCCCTTGTAATTATTGTAATCAGTTTCATAAACTGAAACGTTTCATTTTTAATCATTGTAATCGGTTTCTAACCAAAGGAACTCGACTTGTATAAATATTAGAGGTTCCAAATGTATTAGGGGTTGGAAGAAGTGCAAGGGCATGATTTTAGATATATGGAACTTGAATGTAATTTTTTGAAGCTGAATAGAATACACATGTAGAAGTCTTGAAGTTTCCAGGAAAAGATTCTAATGGTGATGATATGAGTTTTGTCTCCTCTCTTTGTATGTATTTCATATATTTTTGATTTCATTTTCATTGTCTTTTGTTCAAATTGGATAGTCAAAGGCCTTGAATTCATCTTGTGATTCTCTCAGCTGAAGAAATTTAAACCATGTTAAGCTCTTATTAACTAATTCATAATTCATTTATTTAATGCTCTGATGCAGTTATATGTTTTATTTTTTCTACACTCTGCAAATTTAGAAATTATAACTCAGATTGATTGCCTCATTTAGCCTTTATCCTCTGGAGAGTTGTACCAACCAGTCATTGCTTCCATTTATTTTCAAACGTTTGACTCCATAGCCCTAAGTGTCCCTCCTCTTCCTTGCCAACAAAATTATAAAAAGCCCTTTTAAAACAACAAAACCTAGCCATTGAAGTGTTGAAGAAAACTCATTTATTAAAGAGAAAGTGACATGAGAGAGCCCTCTCTGAGATGATCAGGCTAGTACACAACTCTAAAGTTGGCTTGTAGGTTACCTATGTCATTTGTTTTATTAGCCCAACAAATTTACAGAGTGCTAATACTCCTCACAACCTGATGGGACCCTCTCCAGGACCAACAAGAGGAGTTGATCAAGTATCTCCAACTCCACCATTCCAAGCACCAGGGCTATACCATACCTTTCTAGGAAATCAAACATCTCAGCCAACTGAGTATTGTGATAATTTTAGGACACATGGGAATGTGCCGAGGCAGTTTCCTATCATGTAGAAGTATACGATTGTTCTCAATACAATACATTGTGAATTATGTACATATACAACACATGCTACAAATCAATGTAGAGAAATGGATGCACTTTCCAACATATTAGATCAGACATCGTTTAGGATAAACGAAACCCCCTAAGGACCTGGAAGAGGATAGGAAAGTGGGGTTGGAGGTGGATTCAAAAGAGAAAGATATGGAGGAAGAGGGTTGGACAGATGTTACAACTACAACGAATAAGGTCACTTGGCTAGAGACTAGCCTCACCCAAGACAATCATAGTGCTCTCATTGTAGGAATAATGGGCATGCAACCGAAGATTTCCTAGAGCTGATCATGAAATGGGAAGATCAAGTTCGTCAATGAGGAGATAAATTCATAGGCTCATAAATGAAAAAGGGAATCGAGGGACAACTACCTAAGATCAACATCATTACTCATGAAGGAGAAAAAATTGGGGTAGATGAAAACTGCTAGTCCAAGATTCAAAAAGCATCTCCCAAGGATGACAGGTGTGACCCTTTGAAACAAAAGTTATTCTTCAAATATGCAATAGAAATATTTAAGAGTGTTGTGTCTCTTTTGTCACCTAAATGAGAAAAATAGAGATGCTTACAAGCCCATTTGGGTTAGCTAGGAAAGACAACAATGAAGGAAAGAGTTATAAGTATAAATTATAAAGGATAAGCAAAGAATTAAAATAAGAACATTAAAAGAAACTAAACTAGAGTGCATAAGGACATTAGAACAAGAAATAAACAACATTCATGCCACCAATGGAAAGGATTGTATTAGTCAAAAGAAAAAACCAAAGAGAAAGGGAGATGTATGGGTCCCCTCTTCCTCCAAGGGAGGGCTCTTGGACCCCCAAATATTGATATCTTCTTATAAGTAACAAACTAGAATGAAATGGTGAAAAGAATCCAAAGCACATTCACTCAAGAGGTGATGTGAATGGTCAAATGAAATGGTGCTTGCATGCTCTTGATGAGGAAATAGGATCCTTTAAGAGAATATAAGAAGCATAACAATACAAATGAATTCCTTGAAAATATAGTGCACCCATGGCCTCTTTTTATAGCATAGATTTGATGCATTATGCAACCAGTTCTTAGTGTGAACAAGGGGCCCTTTAGGTCTTTGACTAGCCCCCTAGTCGGATTCAACCAAGATTTGGGTGTCAAATCGACTTGGAAGCTTAACCAGAAGTGGGTGGAAGGGAAAGCAATATTATAAATGCATCATTTTGAGGTGTTCGTGGCTTTTTTCATCCACATTCATGTGTTAGGTGCATGTGCACTTTTTCAACATTATCTAATTGTCGCACGTGCACACGCGCCTTGTGTAGTTTTAGCGCATGCTGATTTTATTGATGGTTGTATAGTTTTGGACCTTTTGGAAATGCATTTTTGGTCCATGAGTGAACTAATGATTGTTTTGAAGATGTTGGATTCCTGTAACCATTTTCGGACAAAATTCTGGTGATAACAGATGCCCCCTGATGTGTGAGGTTGGGAGCATACGCATAACCTAAATACATCAATGTTTCTTCTACTGATAGTACATGTGTAAGAAAGAGTGTTGTGGGGAGTGTCAAAAGCCACACATTGGAAGGAGAGGGGAACCCGTAGGACCCAAACCTTTCCCAAGGTGTGGAAAAATAAAACTGTGTACAAACGAGGTGGGCATGTCCCATACTCATGTCATGTAACTCAAAAATCTGTAATATAGTAATTGAAGTTGTGTGTTGGTGTAGATGACTGCAACACCCTCGAGGGAAGTTTGATAATGGAAGAGGAAAATTATGAGGGTGAACAAACTCTGAAAAGAGACAATGACACCTATAATAAGGGTCGATAATTCACAGGAATTGATGGCCCAACAATTTTTAGAGGTCTTCGACAAATATAAAAACAATTGCAATAGTTGAAAAGTAAGACCCATCATAACATGAGATGGCGTTGAAGTCGAATTCTATGGAGGTCAACAACAGCATAGAGAAATGATGGTTCTATCTATGCCATCCAAGACTCCTCATTGTAAAGGTAATGAGAGGAAAGATACTATTTCCCTTTTGGAAACTATGTTGATGTCGACAGGAAGGGAGATGCGACTTCAAGAAGCGGAGGGCTTCATGAAGTCCACTAGATGAGATCAGGAAATGATGAGGTACATGGATGAAGTCAAGATGTGGTGAGACTTAAGACTGCCCTTAGTTGGGGAGATATGAAAAGTGGCAACAACCATAAAACTAAATCTAGCATTAGGGGGATGACTAGAGAAGGGTGATTTGTGCCAGAGGCAAGACAAAATGGAAAAACAAAGAGATCAAAAAGGTGTATGGACTATAATATACTCGGGGATTTTGGATAATGTCATTGATGAGAGGAAGTAAAAAATTCCCCAACCAAGGGAGATGAGGGTTTCTTTGCCAGAAAAATAAGGTCGCTACAGGTGACAACAAAAAGCTATGTAAATGTAATGAAAAGGTTTTGTACAATTACTGAAAGAATAAAGAATGAGTTGGGATGACTGTGCAGATACAAAAATGGGTGCCCCAGTGTAATATGGCTTGGCCAATGATGGTGCAAGTTGTTTGGGAAACAAGTGGAGGGTGAGGACCCCATAGGTGGGTTTCTATATTTAGGGAAATGTATGGAGGATAATCTACAGATGGGAAAACTGACAGTGGATGAAAATGGATGGTTAATGATACTGTGGGGGTGAAGTTAAAATAGAACAATGATGAAGTAACCTAGGATTCCATTAGGTAGGCTAGCATAATGAGGCGAAGGAGTATGTGGCTGGTTCTCAATGATGCGTAAGACTATCAGGACTCCCATCTCTAAAGGGTGAAAAAAACATGAGTGTCAAAGTGCCAAGGGGGACTATGAATGGGATAACTCATGTGGGGGAGGGTGTTGTCAGGTGACAGTACTAAAATGCAGTGGAGGTGATAGTACTACAAAGCCGGACATAGGGATCCTATAGGAAAATATCAGTGGGTGTCACTAGGATATGCAATTTGATATTCAAAGGGAATGACTACATGCCAGTGTCGATGATATACCTGAAGGGATGATGCTGACATATGATGATCAAGTACATGCACACATGAAAAATGAATACCCGACATGAACAATATATGAAGAGAAAGATCATATAATAGTTATTCAATAATATGTAGATATAAGTATGCGTACATGAGCATCAGATGAGAAAAATTCCCCCTGGGGTTGAGGATGGAAAATGGCCTAGGGAACAAAATTGTGTAGGTAACAAGGTTGTGATCCGATGGCTAAAGACGGATCGAAAAACGGATGCCCGAAGCTCCGAGAATTGATTCTAGAAGTTTGGTAAAATGGACTATATATAGTTGTAGGGCCCACAATGCCACCTCATTTGTACCTACTGTCTTATTGAGTGGACAAGCAATTTTAGAGGATATTGGGAGATTCTGGGAGATCGAGGGAGTTGATTCAGGATCAACGAGATTCAGGTTAGTTTTTGTATCCTCCTGTATAGAATTAAGGTTTTTGTTTTTGG
Source organism: Picea engelmannii (assembly GCA_009831015.1). Lineage (NCBI taxonomy): Eukaryota > Viridiplantae > Streptophyta > Pinopsida > Pinales > Pinaceae > Picea > Picea engelmannii. The sequence continues at coordinate 205,892 of ML797723.1, read as the reverse complement.
GTAGGGACTATACAGAGGGATGTACAAGGGGTTTTGTGGGTGTGGGCCCCCCAATGTGTGGGCCATCGAGAAATACACACACATGGGTGTGCACCTGTAATGTGGAAATTCATGCACAAGGGTGCCCTAATGGGGAAAACAGACATGCATGGCATGCGCATCTGTATTCCTAACAGTTGTGCATGCATGCACAACTATGTATTGAACAAGCACGCTATGAGGCATGAATGTATGTGTGAAAAAGGTGCATGAATGCATGTCTGTATGGCCAACAATCACACATGAGTGAAAAACTGGGGGATGAACATGCGCACATGTGTGCACACCTATGGGGAAAATATTTGCGCCTTTGAGGCAAAGATGAAGGGTGTAAAACTTATCTTTTTTGGAGATTTTGATGTTTTTATGGGTTGTTATGGCTAATCAAGTGATGCATATGTGGATGTAGGTGATCATTTGGATGATGTCAGTTCATTGGAGAGAGAGGGACTGGTCATGCCTAAGGGAGGAAGTGAGGGATGAGGAGTCGGTAGTCTAAGAAACTTTGGCAGCTTGTGGGCTATTGAAGTTTTTTTAGTGTTCGCTAGTGCGGGCACATGAGTATCTTTTGCAGTTTCTGATTAGGATGTGGAGCCCTAACCTACATTTCTTTATGGTGCAGGATGAGAAGCTAGCCTTCATTGTGGTGGAGGATGTATATTTTCTGACTGGGCTCCCTTTTTGGGGAACCCCATTACCGACGGAGCTCGTAGTACCTAGGGATGGGCAGTTGGTTGTCTTAGCCCAAAGATATTGTTTGGGGGAGAACTTTATGTCGAGATCTATGGTTAGTATTGGAGTGATGGACACTCTTGTACATCGCTGCATAACAGAGATGATTGTGAGAGTCTATGGGTCTCTCACAACTCAGCGGATTAGTGGAGGTCAGTTGAGGATCATGGAGAGGGCACTAGAGGGCGAGCATTTTTCCTGGGGGCTTGATGCTCCATGCCAAGATGGTAGGGAATCTTGACATGTGTCCTATTGCTAACTCAGGGGAGCTTGCCTTTGGGTCTATCTTGGTGGCATGGTTTTTGGAGAGAGTGTTGATGTTGCACCCTAGAGTGTTGTTGGGCACACCTGGTGTGAGAGAGCCATGACTGAGGCAGTGGGCGATGATACTAGTTCATCATGGTGGTGGGGAGGGTGGCCACTATTTCATGGTTGAGGCTTCACAGGTGTGGAGTCAGATGCCACATATCATACTGCGATATCCATATTTTTGGGTGGACTTCCGGGATTATCCGGAGATGGTGTTACCCCCAGGAGAGGTGTTCGAGGATGTTCTTCACCACTTGGAGGTGGTACTATAGGGAGTGCCTGAGGGTATGTGGTCACAAATCCTAGATGAGGGAGTCCTGGAGTACTGTGTGGGTGTTCTGGTGGCATGGCGGACTGTGGTTCAGAGAGCGGCTGTAGCGTTGGTGGCGATGACTGGGAGACTGCCTCCAAGACCTGAGGGACCCCTAGCTGGTGGGGCCCCTCCTCCAAAGAGAGGGCTAGGTGGTGGAGCTCTAGAGGTGCCATGAGTGCCTCTTTATTTATGTATTTTTTGTATCTATATAGGATGGTGATCCCATTTTGTATATGGTGAGGTGGTACCATTTTTGTATCTATAGGGGTGAGGTGGTTCACCTACCTATAGATGGTGTACTTGATGTACTATTTTTTGTAAACATTGATGACACATTGACCGATATATATATATATATATATATATATATATATATATATATATATATATATATATATATATATATATATATATATATGGATATACATTTTGGGGTTATTTGTGGTGTTCACTTGTGTTGATGTTTTTTAGTGCTTTTTAATGATGTCTAATCTATATGTTGTTGATAGACTGTTGATGATTTATGTATGTGTACGGGTATCTTGATGTGATAAATGCCAATCTAACACTAGGTTAGCCATATTATCTGCTATTTGGTTAAATTTTCTTGGAATATGTGTAAATGTGACGAAATCAAAATGTCAAGATAAAAGTCTAACTTGTAGGTATTTGTGGAAGAGGCAAGGATCACGGACATGGTACACATTGTTGAGCTAGAGGACAACTAGTTGGGAATCTACTAAAATGCTAAGGTAATGAATATGGTGATGACTGGCCTCAGTGAGGAGGTCGATGATGGTTGTGTACTCTTCTTGGTTATTGGTTGTTGACCCCAAACATATGACGCTGGATTGGAGCAGCTCATGTGAGGGTGAATAGAGGGCTGAAGTATCCAAAGTGAGATTATGTGTCCAACGGCTAGCTCCGTCGGCGTAACCGATGTGGTAGTTCGATGGAGGAGGCATTTGTCAATAAAAAAATTGATAGATTAGATGGAAGGGGTGGAAAAGAGAAGATTAAAACTCTAAAAAAATGTATAAAAAAGAAGAATGCTAGTGTAGAATGGCTATGCTCAGACGTAAAATTTATTTAAGTACAACCTATTGACAGGTTCTTTGAGAGGGTGGCCTTCAAGAGAGGCCAGAATGTAAGCACCTTTAGTGAGGCAATGTTGGATGATGTAAGGTCTGTGAAACTATATATTCTGGGTTCATTCCCCAGTGGAGTCGCCAATCTACTGCATCTCTTTTGTCACCTAAAGGAGAAAAATAGAGATGCTTACAAGCCCAGTTGGGTTAGCTAGGAAAGACAACAGTGAAGGAAAGAGTTATAAGTATAAATCATAAAGGATAAGAAAATAAATAAACTAAGAACATTAAAAGAAACTAAACTAGAGTGCATAAGGACATTAGAACAAGAAATAAACAACATTCATGCCACCAATGGAAAGGATTGTATTAGTGGAAAGAAAACACCAAAGAGAAAGGGAGATGTATGGGTCCCCTCTTCCTCCAAGGGAGGGCTCCTGGAGCCCCAAATATTGATCTCTTCTTACAAATAACAAACTAGAATGAAATGGTGAAAAGAATCCAAAGCACATTCACTCAAGAGGTAATGTGAATGGCCAAATGAAATGGTGCTTGCATGCTCTTGATGAGGAAAGAGGATCCTCCAAGAGAATATAAGTAACATAACAATACAAATGAATTCCTTGAAAATATAGTGCACCCATGGCCGCTTTTTATAGGATAGCTTTGAGGCATTATGCAACCAGTTCTTAGTGTGAGCAAGGGGCCCTTTAGGGAACCTTTAGGTCTTTGACCAGTCCCCTAGTCAGATTCAACCGAGATTTGGGTGTCAAATCGACTTGGAAGAAGAAAAAAAAGTGGGTGGAAGGGTGACCAATATCATAAATGCACCGTTTTGAGGTCCATGTGGATTTTTGCCTCCATAGTCGCACATTGGGCACATGTGCACGTTTTCGACGTTATCTGACAGTCGCATGTGCACATGCACCTTGTGTAGTTTTAGCACATGCTAATTGTATTGTTGGTTGTATAGTTTTGGACCTTATGGAAATGCATTTTTGGTCCATGAGTGAACTAATGAGTGTTTTGAAGATGCTGGATTCTTGTAACCATTTGCAGATGAAATTCCAGTGATAAAAAAGAGTATCCCTACTCTAGAGATAATGGAGAATTCCCATAAATTCACCTTTCAACCTAAAATTGTGCAAGCCCCTACCTCACCACCTACACTTAGAAACATTGTAATTTCAAAGAGATACCCTGAGTATTCTCAAAGCATAATCAATCTCTAGTTTCAATTTTATTTGATATCCTAGGGGATGAACAACTTATGGAGAAGTTGTACAACACCCTATACCTAATACTAGGAAATGAGGAAACCCCCGAAGCCATCATAAGGACCAACCTTCCTGAGAAGAATACCCAGAGAATACAAATAAGAAAGGTGCGAACAAAAAAATAATTTAGGTTAGAAGCCCAAATAGATGATTTTGAAATCAAATATGTCATGCTAGATTTTGGATCCGATGTCAAAATCATACCCAAAAATACCTGGGAAGCTTTGGGAAAACCTCAGTTAGTGTATTCCCCCATCCAGTTGAGAATGAAAAACCAGTACTTCATTTTCCCAATAGGAAGGATGGAAAATATAGAAATAGATGTTGCAGGCGTTAAAACCACAACCGATTTCGAGGTAATTGAAATCATCAGAGATAAGGATCCCTACCCTGCTCTACTTGTAATTGATTGGGAATATGACAACTATGCTATCATTGATCTAAAGAAGGACACCATGACGTTTGAGGCAGATGGGATAAAAGTTGTCCAACGCTTAGATCCATATTTATGGCCTAGATACATTGAACTAGTGGACAAAAATATGCAATCAGATGCTCTTGACCAATTATAAACCATAACAATAGGAAAGAGGCCAGATTACATAAATCCCACTATATATGGATCAATAATTTGGAGAAGCATACATTCTGCTGACGAGGATTTGGCATTAGCATTCACCAGTTAACAGTAAGGATTGTACGAACAATTCTCAAGATGATGCACAACTTTCATAGCAACAAGATGGATTGGAACCAAGTTCAGGGAACACCCAACATATGATGGTGCCTCAAAGGTAGAAAATTTTATTACAATCATGGAAGAGAAAATAAGGGTGGATCAAAGGATCTCAGTTCTTGACCTAGCCTTGCAGGGTAACCCTGCTAGATGGTGGGCCACTCACAGAGCCTTGATTGTGTAGTGGGAAGACGTGAAGCAATCCATCCAGTGTCAATTCAAAAGTAGGGATCAACTGAAAGAAAATATGAATATATATTTTTAATATGAACAACTGGTCAATGGACGGTCTGACCCCAAAGTGCATATTGAGCATTGTTTAAAAAAGTGGCAAGTTGTGGAAGTAACCTCTCACCTATGGGTTCAGGTATTTCTCCACTCACTGGGTCCAATATTGAAATCCTAGTACATACATGAAGAGACCACAAGAAAAAAAAGCTATTGGAAGACCTTACAAGATCATTTTTGCAAAGACTTCTCCTTTACAACTAAGTACCCTAATCTCAACATAGTCCTTAAAATAATTAGAGAAATACTTCTTACTGACATTTGCAAAAAGAGGCCAAACCCAGTAGTATGTGTTGACCATGTTCAATTACTTCATTTTAGTTTGAGTCATGAATCTAATAAGATACCTATAACTTGTTGTATGATTGATAAAGACCTGGAAAAACCTGATGACTTAGAAGAACTTAGAAACTTGAATATCAAGGAAACAAAAGGTAGTAGAGAGATTCAAGATACTATACCTAGTCACACTGGTAGCTCCTATAACCATCCACTAAAGTTGAAGAAAAATAACTTAGGGAATCAAGCTAAATTCATAGGCTCGGAACTGAAAAATGGAATCGAGGGACAACTAGCTAAGATCAACATCATTACTCATGAAGGAGAAAAAATTGGGGCAGTGAAGACTGCTAGTCCAAGATTCAAAAAGCGGATCCCATGGATGATAGGTGTGACTCTTTGAAACAAAAGTTGTTCTTCAAAGATGCAATAGAAATATTTAAGAGTATCCCTACTCCAGAGATAATGGAGAATTCCCATAAAGTCACATTTCAACCTAAAATTGTGCAAGACCCTACCTCACCACCGACACCTAGAAACTTTATAATTCCAAAGAGATACCCTGAGTAGTCTCAAAGCGTAATCAATATCTGGTTTCAATTGTTCTTTGATATCCTAGGAGATGACCAACTTACAAAAAAGTTTTGAAACACCCTATACCTAATACTAGGAAATGAGGGAACCCTCGAAGCCATCACAAGGACCAACCTCCCTAAGAAGAATACCCAGAGAATACAAATAAGAAAGGTGTGAATAGGAAAATAATTTAGGTTAGAAGCCCAACTAGATGATTTTGAAATCAAACATGTCATGCTAGATTTGGGATTTGATGTCAAAATCCTACCCAAAAAGACCTGGGAAGCTTTGGGAAAACCTCAGTTAGTGTATTCCCCCATCTAGTTGAGAATGGCAAACCAATACTTCATTTTCCCAATAGGAAGGATGGAAAATGTAGAAATAGATGTTGCAGGAGTTAAAACCACAACTGATTTCGAGGTAATTGAAATCATGGGAGGTAAGGATCCCTACCCTACTCTACCTTGAATTGATTAGGAATACAACAACTATGCTATCATTGATCTAAATAAGGACACCATGACGTTTGAGGTGGATGGGATAAAAATTTTACAGCCCTTAGATCCATATTTATGGCCTAGATACACTGAATGAGTGGACAACAATATGCAATCAGATGCTCTTGACCAATTATACACCATAACAACAAGAGTGAGGCTGGATTACATAAATCCCACTGTAGATGGATCAATAAGTTGGATAAGCATACATTCCGCTGATGAGGATTTGGTGTTATCATTCCAAAGTTGGTAGGAAGGATCATATGAATGATTGTTAAGCTGATGCACAACTTTCATAGCAAGAAGATGGATTGGAACCAAGGTCATGGAACACCCAACATATGACGGTACCTCAGAGGTAAAAAAAATTCTTACAATCATGGAGGAGAAAATAGGGGTGGATCAAAGGATCTTAGTTATTGACCTAGCCTTGCAGGATAACCCCGCTAGATGGTGGGCCACTCATAGAGCCTTGATTGTGTAGTGGGAAGATGCGAAGAAAGCCATCCAATCCCAATTCCAAAGTAGGGATCAATTGAAAGAAAATATGAATATATATTTTTAATATTCACAAATGGTCGATGGACGGTCTAGCCCCAAAGTGCATATTGAGCGTTGTTTAAAATAGTGGCAAGTTGTGGAAGTAACCTCTCACCTATGGGGTCAGGTATTTCTCCACTCATTAGGTCCAATATCGAAAGCCTAGTACATACATGAAAATACCAAAAGACAAACAAGCTATTGGAAGACATTACAAGATCAGTTTTGCAAGGAATTCTCCTTTACAAGTAAGTACCTTGAGCTCAACAAAATCCTTCAAAGAGTCGGAGAAATACTTCTTACTGAAATTTGCAAAAAGAGACCAAACCAAGTAGTATGTGTTGACCATGTTCAATTACTTCAGTCTATTCTGAGTCATGAATCTGATAAAATACCTATAACTTGTTGTAAGTTTGTTAAAGTCTTGGAAAAACCCGATGACTTAGAATAAATTAGAAACTTGACTATCAAGGAAACAAAAGGTAGTAGAGAGATTCAAGATACTATACCTAGTTACACTGGTAGCTCCTATAACCATCCAATAAAGTTTTGGAAACGTAACTTAGGGAGAACATAGCATCATAATATAGCTTCCATAGGAGATCACTAGGATGAGTAGACTATGAATGAAGTCCACATATTGTTGCGGGAGTATGGGGACGTGTTCCCAAAAACGTTCTCATAATTGAAAGGTATAAAAGGAGCCATGGGAGAAATGAAAATCAAGTTAAAACCAAACTCAAAAACTGTGAAGTATAGACCATACCACCTTAATCCCAAAATAAAATAAAAGCTCAAGAATGAAGTAGAAAACATGCTTGCAACAACACTTATCTTCCTAATTGAAGAAGTTGAGTGGGTTAGTCCCATAGTTTTCCAGAGCAAGAAGGATACATAATACATTCGGTTTTGTGTGGACTACAAAAGTCTGAATTCTTCTTCTCTGGACGATCATTTTTGACACCTTTTAGTGACCCTTAATCCATACCTTTTCTGATTACATATCATATAGATCCGTCCTTTAATCCATACCTTCATCCGACCCTTAATACATAACTCGGAGCCCAAAAGGATTGTGGGTTGGCATATTTGCGGGCTTTTTTTGGAAAATACAAAACATGGGTTTCTTGCACATTGGAACCCTCTTTCTATGGGCCCTATTACATTTAATTTTAGACAGTTAAAATAGCTCCCAGATTCGCAGCCATGGATACTCTGGTTGTTGTAAATGAAGTTACATGTAATTTAATTCTGTTGTTGTTGTATTAAATATTTACTATTCTGAGGAGCATCGACCTTTTCAGTGGTCGACAGTCTCAACTGAGATGAAAAATTATATATAGGTGGCCAATATGAAAAATGGGCAGGTGTATTTTTATATTCTTCTAAAAAACCTTGATATTTTCATTGCTGTTGTGAACTCATAATTCTAATACAATCCATTTTTGGTTCGATGCATTCCTAGCCTATGATTGTTCAATGAATTAAAAAAAAATGTCACAGCTAGTTGTGGTGGGCACCAGTAGCCTACGTTCTCCATTGTGTTGTGTTGTGTGTTCATTTCTATATTTCTCACTTGCAGATAAGATACCCTATGTACCTGTTGTTTTAAATTCTTAGTTTGTAGATTGGTTTATGAAACGAATTATGCATACATATATATGTTGTTAAATTGTTTTTTTTTAAGTTACTAATATTGTCATTTTAAATTCTCAGTTTGTAGATTGTTGTTGAAACAAATTGAATTATGCATATCTATATGATGCCAAATCATTGTTTGTAAGTTGGTTGTAGAGTGTTCTATGTGAAAGAAATCTAGACCGTGCATGTTGCTAAAATGTTGTTTATAAATTATTAAAATTGTGAATATTTTGTAAGAACAAATTGATCAAGCTCAACACTGTCAAATAATTATGATGTATACAGTTACTTTGATTCCTTTAATTTTATAGAATGCTATGTGATTGAGCATTACACTGTAAAAAGTCCCATTGTAAAATTTATTTGACAATTGTCTTGAAGACTTGAGATTAGTTAAAAGTATGTTTTCTGGAACATTTATGTTTTCTCAATGGTGAAGTTATTAATAAAAATTAAATTTTGTATTTTGAATTTTAAATGTTGTAACTGTTAATATATTTTATTTTTTTGCATGCAAAGAATGGATTTTCAATATAGGAATAATTTGTTGTAAATTTGTTTTCCTTAAGATAGTTTATTCTACTTTAGCTTAGTTTTACTTTCCGCACTTTGAATTCCCATACTTCAATTTCTTGTGCTTTAATTTTTGTATAGATTCAATTACCAACAGATAGATTTAAGGCTTAACTCGTAATATATGGCCTCCCCATAATGGGATTATTCCCTAGGTATTGAGCTATCTCAATTTTCTTGTTTTGTTTATTGCATTTAAATGTGTTGTCTACTTTAGATTAGGTTAGTAGGCTTCAATACTTCACATACAGTGGCGGTACCTGCAAGCTTACGAGCCCTGGGTTGAAAATTTAATGTCGATATAATAGTGCATATATTTTACTTGACAAAGCCTATCTTGATATTCCCTAACTAGGAAATTGAATTCCATGTACATGTGGACGCATCAGGAATCGCCCTGGCAGCCATTTTAGCGCAACTAGGGGAAAGAAAATATGGACCAACCTATCTATTTTTCTAGAAGAAATCTTTCGCAAGATGAATGCAACTACACAACCACCGAAAGGGAAGGTCTAGCTATGATTTATGCATTACAAAATTTTAGACACTATTTGTTAGGCTCCCATTTCAATTTTTTTATTGACCACTCTACGCTGAAGTACCTAGTCAATAAACCAGTACTTGAAGGAAGGATTTGCAGGTGGCTATTGCTCTTTTAGGAATTTTCATTCGAAGTAAATATCAAACCAGGAAGATGCAATGAAGGTCTATATCACCTGTCCAAGTTGGAATTAGGGGAAAATGGTGGACCAGTTGATGATCAGCTCCAAGATGCGGACCTATTTTGAATTGAGGCTATCCCAAAGTATCTTCAAGACATTGTTGTTTTCCTCAGTAAAGGGACATAGCCAAAATCTTACTATGCAACCTAAAACTGACATATGGTGTTTTGCCCAGCCGATTATCAACTGATTGTGGGACAACTTTACAAATTGGGATTAGATAACATCTTCAAGAGATGTGTCTTGAACCATAAGAGGCACGATATTCCATGGGAATTTCACAATGGAGTTGCGGGAGGACATGTGTTACACATTATTTTCGTTATCCCTATGACCGTTAATGATGTAAACCTATTTTTTTCCTTCAGAGGGGTTAGTGGCCTGA
>ML797723.1:175004-195617 GCA_009831015.1 Picea engelmannii | reverse complement strand
TTACTCACTTTCATGATTTAGTGGGATCATCCTAACCTCCTCACCTTATCCTCTTCAACTTATAAAAGGAGAGGAGTTCTCATGGAGAAAGTTAGCTTTGTTGGTTCTTGAGCTTGTTAGCTTTGGTTGGCTTGGAATTATTAACTTGGTTGGAGTGGCTTTGAGATTTTATTTATCAAGATAGATTGTGAATATCATCAGATCTATGCTCTCAGAATTCTTGGAGTGAAAGTGTGTGGGGAACGAAGGACAGTTGGAAGGGACCTTACAACATCAAGGACATGGTTGTAATATCTCTTTCACATTTGATATGATACAATAGTATGATTCTTTCCTATAAAGATTGTTGTGTTTTATTGTATGATTCCTTGATCACATACATAGGTTTATATTGAGTTTATGCTATTGCTATCACATTGGTTGGTTGCGTTCTTTTGCAGGTTCATCATTGTATGATCATTGGAATGGAGCTAGCATGGAGATGGTGAGAGGAAGAGACATTTAAACGGTATGTCACCTATCCCTCTTTAGTTAGTAAATTCAATATCTAAAACTTAAGGAAAGCGTCATGTTTTGTCTTTCTTTATTCTAGATCCAGGTGGATCTAGGGAGATCGGTTAATGTCCACACCTACGGATTTATCCAATAACAACATGTTGGAATTAAATCTAATGCACACAAGTTACTTGAAGCTATATTATCGTGGGATATTTTATTTGAATACTTTAAAGAGTATGCTAGATATTGTGACACCTGCCAAAGAGTAGGGAAGCCATCACGAATAGATGAATTACCCCTTCAACCAATTAGAGAAATTTGGGCATTTGAGAAGTGGGTTTTTGAATTTATTGGACCAATCAACCTACCAAATAAGCATTCAAATGCCATATACATCATTATCGCAACATATTACCTCACAATATGGGTTGAAGCAGAGGCAGCTCAATATTGTTCAACAGATACAACTACTAGATTTATTTTTGAAAACATCATTACTCAATTTGGATTCCCTAGAATCTTGACCAGTGATCAAGGTAGTCACTTTAGAAACAACACAATCACAATGTTGATAAAAAAATTCCTTATACAACACCATAAAAGAAGTATTTATCATCCACAGGCTAACGATACAGTGGAGTAATTCAATAAAATTCTAGCAAGAGGACTAACAAAAGTATGTTGCCCAAATAGGGAAGACTTGGATGATAGAGTTCCAACAGTCTTGTGGGCTTACATGTCTACCACAAATAAGATACACAGGTATACCCCATTTCAGTTGGTTTATGGGAAATAAGTTGTTGTACCTACATAGTTTATCACCCCTAGTATCTATATACCACATGCTACACACATGATAGATGACGAATTGGTTGTGCAAAGGATTCGAGAATTGCAATAAATATTTATAGTAGACTTTCATCAGACAGTTGAAAAATCTAGACATAAATCTTGGCATGAAAGTCACATTAATTCCAAAATATTTACCCGAGGGGTGAAATCCAGTCTCAGAAGCATCCAAGAAAGTTGCACATGCATTGGTTAGGTCCATTCATAGTTGCAGAAATCCGACACTCTGGTGCAGTCAGGCTAGCACAACTAGACGATATCCTTTGACCAGGTTAGGTGAATGGCGCCCACTTGAAGCCTTACATTTCTCATAATTGAACCAAAGAACCATGGATCCAGTCCAAGGGAGCTTGTACAGTAGTTAGATTTTTATTTTTTGTGATTTCTTTAATACATTTAATAATGTTGGAGTGTGCATAGTGGAACAATGACATGTGTTTTTTCCTTCCATCTAAGTGTTTCTTTTGTGAAGAAATTCTTACTCAGTCGCCTAGCATCAGAAGAGTCGCCCTTACATTAAATGAAGTCATTAAACATGACAAAGACCATCATTGTAATGAGATGGGGCCAGATCTAAACTGGATCATATCCCATGTACCATCTGTATCCTGTCCATTCATACCCCTTTATGGTAGCTATAGCAACCCATCGAAATGTTTCGTCAAGCCATAAAATAATGATATGCGTGGATTCCATCGTTATCCCTATTGGGATTATCAAACATTAAAATAGAAAGACCCTTAGGTCGACCACGTCCCTGTCATTTTGTTCATTAATGCTAATATCACCTTAGGGAGTTTACCCCATTACTAGTCCTATCGGATGCCGAAGCTTGAGATTGCATTGTTGGCCTAGTGATGAGTGTCCTTATGAGTGATTACAGGGTTCTCCATTTATCTTGTTTATAATATCTCATGAACCCAAGGGTGAGACTCACTATTTATCTTAGATATTCTCTATGTTTTCACTATTTTCACCCTAGCCTCATCTATGAAATCCTCTGCCCCTTGGTCATGACCCCGACCCCAACTCAACTAGTCTAGTTTTCTAGTGATCCAGAGCCAGCATGCCAAGAGTAGAAGGAGGCCAAAGTTTGACTTAGAAAGAGGAAATTGCACAAGAATCATATGATCCATGGGTTGAGGTCATGGGTGATGTCAAGGGAAAGGAAGAGAAAGTAAAAATCCTTGAACTAGACCTGATGAACCAAGTATTGATTCCTCAAATGAATATTAGTGTTTTATGGGACTTGGCTACAGACTCTGTGGGGGGCATGTAGTTTGTCCCAACAATGGAATTCATCAACTTTTGTTATTCCATCATTATGCACCTCAGGCATCTACCGATCTTCAGGACCACTAGTGAGGTTGCGCGATGCACCAAGTGTCTGATCAGTTGGGTGCATGACATGAGCTTATGGCTCGACAAGAGATATCCAATTCATGCATAGGACATCCACCAACTCACTGGATTTTCCGTGGAAGGTGAGGACGTATCTAAAGGATTCCCAAGATCAAGTAATCATGGGATAAATAAGGGCGAAGTTATCCTCTATGATAAATTCCACACTCAGAGTGGCAGACGCACAACCAAAATTGAGCCAATTCTACTAGAGACAGTCCAGACAACATGTTACATGATAACAAGTAAGGTTATCTACTCATACTATAAGGGAGAATGCACATTATACTCTCTCTCATAGCATACCTTTTTGTAAATGAAGTTGTGTTTAACTAGTGAAACTACCTATTAGAGGAACTCCTCATTACTTGCGAGGAAGCTTAGGAGAAAGGGGGAAACTTCACCTATGGATACCTGCTCATTACCTTTGCAATGTGGAAATGGAGACCACCTAGAGGAAGACAATTAGCACCTGTAGATAAGGGATCCTATAAAAAATGTTTGAACCTTGGCATTCAAGGTCAGACTTGGAGAATATGGAGTTCAACAATGCAACATTCCTAAAGTGGTATAACTAGCTCATAGATGAAACTCAGCGGTTGCACATACCATAGGAGTTTTTAAATTTGAACACAATGAATATAAAATTTGAGCTAAATCTCCACTATACTTTTGTTTAGATGAGGCATGCAAAGCATAAGGAATTCCACATGAGGCTTCTACCCTTGTATATGGAAGAAGAGAAATTTGATAAATAAGTTATGTCATGAAACGATGTTAAGGGAAACCATCTCAAGTCAGGTATGCATTGCATCTTTCCACTAGAGCTTCTGATTAAAAAGGGGCGTGAAGAAGGAGTAGGGACAAGTTTTGATGTAGTAGAGAAGAAGCAGAAGGTTCAAATGTCGATGGATTCAGAAGAAGAAGAGGAAGAGAAACCCCTAGAGAGGAAGAAAAGGACATTACCAATGTTTCTTCAACTCCCAGAACATGCCATGTTATCAGGTAAGGATGTTAATGAGAACCTAGTTTTTTTGTTTATAGGGGATGTCTCGGTAAAAAAACCTTGAATAGGTGTTTGCCCTGTCAAATTTGTAAACCCACAACCAATATCCATGGTTCTACCTTGCACCGGTGCCGCCATTCATGCTACCCATACTGTGATTAACATCACAGATGAACCTGAGCCAGATTCCAATGTATACACGAACCTCATTACCGAACAAGCTCCATCACCACTGCAAGACACCATCGTTCCCTCCCAACCCACTTCACCCAAACTAATGCAACGAGATATCCCTTACACCTCCGAGAACATGGAAGAACCCATTACCTTTATTATTGTAGCCTTAAGCCAGCCAGATGCTCTGTCTATATCCATCCCAGTTACTCTTCCTAAATCGGTATATGCAGACACTAACAAATCTCCCTAGATCCCCCTCGATCTAGAACAAAATAGGACAGGACATGACTCTTTCTCTAAGTTGTAGTCATTGAATCTACTACCAACCCGGAATGAGTGACATACCTTTATATTGCTTCCTTAGGTCTCTATTTTTCCTACTTCGCTCTGGTTCTCTTGTGAGATCAGGTCCAAGACAACACAAACTAACCAAAGTGAAGATAGCAAAGTATATTCAATGTCAACCTATGTATATGATCAAGGAGTTATGCAATAAAATAAGAGTGATTTTATGGGAAAGGGAGATGTTGCTGTATTATATTAAATGAAAGTAGAATATGCAAATAGATCACCTTGATGTCTCAAGCTTCCTTTCAATGGTCCTTGGTTCCAACACACACACTTTCTCTACACTTGCATGAAAAATATACAGTACAACTTGATAGACAAATAGAGTCTTCAAGCTTCAATCCAAACAGGGTTCTTCACACAATTCTTTCATCAATTATCCATTCAATCTTGCTTAACCTCTTCCTTTAGAAACCCTTCATTATATAGGAGAAGGAGAGATGGTTAAAGGGATGAGGATGATCCCACTAAATCTAAGAAGTTAGTAGAATGCCAACCATGCGAATGCCAACTCATTTTATAGAAGATACTCTTATATAACCTTCGTAACTTCCTCTTGCTTTTAAGCTTCAAAACATGTTCACACCCTACCTATAGAGGAGACTGCGGACACCTCGTAGGCTAGGTATAGGGTTTCCTGTGAGAATCAAGATTTTCGCACCCTACAACATAGTCAGCCTACAAACTCATCTTAAAAATATGTTTTGTGGAAGAAGACAACAGTCACTTTTCTCAGGAAAAAATTCCTTATGAGATCCTGAACACATAACTGTAGAGGCATCACCAGAGTGACCAAAATAATGTGTAACAGAATGCCCCCCAAAGTATGAGGCTAGAACTCATGATAGCTGAAATGCTTTGTAAAATGCATGTGTGTGTCAGAAACAAGGATCACACCTAATCAAAAACCTACAAACAATCAAGCATCTATAGAATATAATACTAGTTCTGAGGTAGGCATTCCCATGCTCAGACCACAAATGAATGAAATCATAAATGTAGGCCATGGCCACCAATCATACACTATGGATCCATGTCGCCAAAATACCACATAGCCACCAGGAATACACTGTGGATCTATGTGTTTAGAAGACACAGATTAGGACATAGCCACGTGACATAAAAAGTGTATCCATGTGTCAATACAAATCATAAATACTCTAGTGTATCCTGGGACAAAAGATAAGACCCAGGGTCTTCAATCCCGTTGTATGAAAAGTACGAATCTAACCACGTGATTACATGTGTCGAATTCAAACATGGTAGAAACCACTCGATTACTGGTCATTGATGAAAATCATTAACAAGTATGAGGGAAATCACTATTAATGTCAATGACTCCCAAGGTACCTATGTACAATCCAAAAAAATGTGAATAAATGAGCTGAGGTCAAACATTCAGTGGAATCTCTCGATCAAGGACCAATGATGTGAATCCACTGTTGAAAGAGAAGAAACTTTCCATTAAGGCATGCAGGTTCTAAGGTACTAAATGATTTCTAATTATTATTCCCATATAATAAGTTGGAGTTGACGGAAAAAGACTCGTCACAGGAGGGCCTTGACGTATCCCCCATCAATGACATGAAATAAGTAACAGATTTTGAGGGAAAGTCAAAGTATGAATATGATTTGAACTGGACACAGGGAAGGCCGACATGGTAAGAATGGAAAAATTCATATGGCCAACTCAATGGAGGGCTTGTTTGGACTTCTCTTGAACATATGAATGACACGACAATGGTCTTGGCAGCATTGACTCAAAGATGACCCAAGATATGAATTTGTAGTAAGTCAGACAAGAGACAAATGGATTTCCCAACCTGGATTCAAATGATGAACAGGGACTGTCATGTTCAAGAGCGACACTTACTACCACTAATACAAATACCGAAACATATCCCTTTCCCAAAATTTCCCCCACCATTTCTGGCGAGTGCCTCTTTATTTTTACACAAGATTGAGGAGGATAACATATGCTTGTTGATGTAAGCTCATCCTTCGGAGTATGTTTAATGAACCCTAAGAAGGAGTGGTTTGGTCCCGTAAGGGCCTTTCAATGTTTGTTTAATGAGTCCAAAGATAGAAAACTCAGGCTTTTTTCATGTTTTGAGAGTCTGAAAAACACTTAAAGAGAAACTCTCCCAGTTTGTTTTTCGTAAATTAGTTCGATGAGACTGAAAAAGTGATAAACTATCACCCATCAAATGTTTTCTTCAAATACTTTTACGAGCATGAAAAGAACAAGATCGCTCGACAATCTTTTCGTTTTATGGAGTGTGAAAAGATCTTAAAGGATACTCCCTTGTTTTTGTCGTTTTCATGTTACTATAACGCGTATGAAAAGATGACAAAAGTATACTCAGTTACATTCTCATGTATTTTCAAGCATGAGAACGAACGAAGACTGAGCTCAAGGTTTTCCTTACAAAACCCTAAAAAGTTACTTGTTCATGTGACAAATATAAAAAAGAGAAAAAATGCTCGTATACCGTCGTTTGGACTTCTAGGTCAGCTATTTGCAAAAAACCATACTCAAAAAACCATTAGGGTATTAGGTTTTTAGAAAAAGGTAATAAAAATAATGTAAAAATCAACGAAAAATAGTAACAAGGTGAATAAATATGGGTAAAAAAGGCTTTTTACCATTTCATTGTTACTTTGCCAAAAACTTGTCCAACACACCTCCTTTTTCTTTTTCAAATTTCATTCGTCGATTGTGGGAGCTACAAGTGATCACTTAGCAAATGGTTCCGGCCAACGAGGTAATCTCTTGATTTTTCAACTTTTCCATGGTTTAATTTTGATTTTTATTGGCAATTTTAGAGTTTTGAGTCCATTTTAGTGTCGGTAGGTGCACTCAAGCATTCTTGCAGGTGGGCTATTCGGGACCTGGGAGAATCTAATATTTTCATAGGTGAGATTCAATGCACCTACGAGAATCTTGCACTGTGCAAAAGCTTCACCTGTGAGGGCCAAAAAAAAGATTTTGGTGTGTGGTTTTGCTCAATAAAAATTTGTTCAAGAGGTTAAAATGAGTTTCTGACTTCCTTCTAATGACTCAATTGCAAGTATTGATCATCACGATGTTGGAATGGAGGGAAAGGGAACATGAGGAGGATGATGCCATTGTCGAAAATGATTTGTGTATAGTTGTTTCTCTCCAGGAATGTGGGGTCTTAAAAAAATTTAGGATCTCAGGCATGAGAGCCCAACTCAGGTTGTTAGAGTACCTCATCCACATGTGGGATGTGGACCAACATGCATTTGATGTAGGGGTCCACATGCTTTCACTAGATATCGAGGATATATATTTTCTAATGGGGTTTTCACAATGTGGATCCCATGAGAGTTTGACCAGAGGTAGGGGTGGTGGACTTCCTATGAGCGAGTATGTTCGCTCACATTGTGTTCCCGAGGCAGAGAGAAGCAAGGGTAAGGTTTTCATTTGGGGGGTCCAATATTTGTCTCTACAAACTATCTTGTTTACCATTTCACGCATGGCTGGGAGCGCAGATCTGCACATGGCTCTCTAGAGCTATTTCCAATACTCAATAGAGTGCAAAGAGCCTTGGGTTTTTAACTAGTCGGATGTGGTTCTCTGCATCATGAAAAGGAAATTAACCAAGTGTAGAAGGGGTGACCTAAAGCAGTTCAGGTACAGGTCGATTTTGGTGTCTTTATTCCCTAAGAGGGTCCCATTGCTATGTCTATAGGTAGATCGGGGTCTACCAGCTCCACAGGATCCGAGGATGATGAGGTGGTATAACCTCATGGCTTGGCATGTAGCAGGGCCTATAATCAAATATAATGATTCATTTTTTGACTGGTTGAGGCCCCAAATGCTGATGATCGATGACCATGCATATGCCAGTTTGGATTTCCGAGGAGATCCGGATTTGGTTCTGCATGAGGATGCTCAATGGGGTGACTTAGGTGAGAAGTACATATTTTTTTCTTTTTAAATGTTTTTGCAAATTTTATTATATAAAATGTTTTTATATTTTCGATCCCAATAAAAAATTTCTTTTGACAACATAGTTGTAGGGCTGTATCGACCACCAGGGACATCTCCCATTCATAGGTGAGGAGAAGTGGCTCCAGTGGAAAGATGGGATACTGAGGATTACGAGGCAATTGAACAGAACTTAGAGGGATTGACTGCAGATGTCCCGAACATCACTATTGGAGAGATCCCAAGATGTTATCAGCACCATACTGTGGGTGTGTCCGAGTCTCTTAGTCGATTGCTCCATAGGGTAGCTCGAGTAGTTGTATGTTATCATGAGTGTCATCTGTGATTCTATTTTGTGGAAGCTATGGGCTTCATATTTTGAGATTTTGATCTTTGGACATAAACTTTTTGTAAAACTTTTGATCGTTATATACGTATATATGGCTTCTACCAGCTTATTTTGTGTTGTATAATACATGTGATGTGTGATTGGTTCATAAATGTTTCAAATGTTTGTCTAACACATAATTAGCTAAAGCATCAGTTAATGTATTTAGACATCTAGGAATGTGTTGATATTCAATATAATCAAAATAACGTTCCAAGAGGTGAATTCGTAAATATACCTGTAATAAAGTAGGACTTCAGATAGCATAGACATTACTTAACTGTAGTACTACTAGTTGCGAATCGAGTCATATAACTAGGTGGAAAATACCAAGCGAAATAGCATCAATCAACAATTCGATGATGATTCTATATTCTGCGATATTCTTGGTCGCACGATTGAGGAAAACACCTCGTAGACTGATGAGTTCGTTTGTAGGTGCATAAATTGCCCATGCAACAGAACATAAGTTCTGAGTACTACAACTAGCACCATTGGTGAAGCGAATGTGGGGTAGTGAAGACTCTGACATGTGGAAACCAAGTTCAACACAAGGTAAGTGGTCGAGGGAAGAAACCAAATAACGAAAAAGAACACTAAAGTAACACACAAAAAGTATGATACAATACAATATAAGCACTCATGGACAAATGATCTAAGCATAGTACTTCTTTAAGTAAAGTCCATTTATGGGTTCATTCAAAGGGATACCATCATAGTCCACTAACTTGTAGGATCCTTTTTCCAACACCCATCTGACAATATAAGGACCTCGCCACATAGACTCAAATTTTTCAGCTCCTAAAAAATCCCAATCTTGTTCATAAAGGAGAACTAAATCTCCTTCAGAGAACATGCGTGGTTTGACATGTTTATCATATTGAGCTTTGACGCGTTTCTTCTGGGTTTCTATAATTAGGGTGGCATCACGACGGGTTTCATCTAGTTGCATAAGATACAACAGACGTTCTTCTTTAGCGGAAGTGTTTGGGAGAATTTCAATGATGAGATTTAGAGATGGTATCTCACATTCAATTGGTAATATGGCTTCTATACCATAAAATAACTAGAAAGGTGAAAACCCGGTAGCAGACTTGACAGATGTCCGGTAAGCCCACAATGCCAAAAACAACATCGTGTGCCATCTAGTTTTGTGAATCCCTCTCATTCATCAAAGCATGGTAATTAGGACATTGTTTATTGCTTCAACCTGGCCATTGGCCTGTGGGTAATAGGGTGTTGAGTTTTCATGGTGAAGACCCAACTTTTCAGTGAGTTCAGACATCATAAAGTTTCTAAAGTGGCTACCATGATCAGTAACGATAGCTTGAAGAACACCAAATTGAGAAATGATGTGATTGAATATGAATAGTGCTTTAGTCTTTCCGATATTGTCAAATCTTGGCATCACCTTGGCCCATTTCGTAAAATAATCTATGGCTACAATAATGTACCCATGCCCCCCGGTCGAGTGAGGGTGACATGTCACGAAATTGATACCCCATTTCGCAAAAGGTCCAACAGAGACTACAGGGTGTAGAGGAGTAGGGAGTGATCGTATTTTATTGTTGTAGGTTTGGCAAGTGTGGCATTTTTGGACAACAATGATACAATCATTGAATAAAGAAGGCCAAAAATACACATCTTGTAAGATCTTCTGGATAGTAGCATACCCAGACATGTGACCACCACATGCTCCACAATGGCAGTCATTCAGGGCTTTCTCGACTTCGTCAAATGCGAGGCAGCATCGAAAAACAGAGCCAATCCCATGACGATAAAGAGTATCACTAAGGATAATATACTAACGGGCTTGGTAGCGTATGCAACGACGGTCAGTGCTAGACAAATCAGGCTAGAAAGGCTGGGTCTGGAGATATATGATGATATCCCCATACCAAAGGTCATCGGAACTTATCAGAAAAATGGATTCATTGGGTAATGAATCCTCTACTACAATTTTAGTCTCATAACAGGGAAGGTCGCATATCAATTTGGAAAATACCAAGGATTTATTGGACTTAGCGTGTTTGAATTATAAGTCAAACTCATGGAGTATTACGATCCATTTGGAATATTTTCCCCCGAGTAATTGGCGTGTAAGAATGTGTTGCATAGGGTTGCAGTTGGAAATCACAGTAGTCTTGCGTAAAATGATATAGTGCTAGAAATGTTGAACAACTTGGACGATGACCAAGACCAGTTTTTCAACATGTAAATACTTGGTTTCGATATTCGTGAGACTCCGACTCAAATAATAAATGACATGTTCACCATGAGAATCATCCTCCTGGACTAGAACCATAGCAATGGTAGAGTCAGAGGCTATGAGATACATGAAATAATCTCTATTGTAATGAGGTGGGAAAAGTAGTGGGGTACGGGTTAAGGTCAGTTTTAAAGAATCAAAATCTTTGTTGGTAGTGGTATCCCATACAAATTCAGAACATTTCTTGAGCATTCAATTAAAACCAAGAGTTAACTCATCATAGTTTGGGATGAAACGACATAGAAAGTTTGCCTTCCCTTGAAAACTTTGTAGCTAGAGAAGTGAGGAAGGAGGAGGGAGACTGAGAATCACCTTGACCTTCAAAGGATATACCCTGATCCCTTGATGTGAAACAATAAATCCTATAAGTCAGCCATATTCTACACAAAAAACACATTTGTGGGGATTCAAGTGTATATGGTAAAATCGACAGCGAAGGAAAATGGCGTGGAGGTGTGTTGGATGATCTACATGGAACATGGAATGTGCTGGTAAGTAATCAAGATATGGATGCAAAATGTGCTTTATATCATGAAAGGAATAAGACATAGCACGTTGAAAAGTTGCACTGACATTATTTAAACCAAAGGGAAGTTTCTGGTAGGTGAAAGTGCCCCAAGGAAAAATAAAAGCGGTCTTGTGTTGGTCTGCAGGTACGATATTGATTTGATTATATCCAGAGAAACCATCCATCAGAGAGAAGATTTCACTTCTGGCATAATTGTCGACGATCTGGTCAACGAAGGGGGTAGGAAAGTTGTCTTTAGGACAAGCTTTATTAATGTCTCTATAATCAATGCACACATGGATCATACCTTGTTTCTTGTTAACTAGAACAAGATTGGAAACCCAGTCAGTTAGAGACACAGGGTAAATAAAGCCATATTTGATAAGTCTCTCAACTTCAAGCTTGATAGCGACTTCTTTACATGGGTGGACAGGACAAAGTCATTATCGGATGGGTTTAGTGCCCGGGTATGTCTTAATCTCGTGTACAACAATGTCAGGGTTAATACCCAACATTTCTTCATAGCTCCATGCAAAGACGTCACAAAATTATTGGAAAAGAGACTTGTAGGTGACAACTTCGTCATAGGAACACAAGGATCTGATATGCACATTTTTTACAACTCTAGATTTGATGGATATGTCGAGGGGGATGGTGGGTGAGATATTACTTAATTTCCCTTCGTAGAACATATTGTGTGTAGACTCGAGAACAGTAGAAATGACGACAACGGTCGATGGGGTCGAGATCCGTTAGTAACTCACAATGGTGTGTTGTTCCAGGAAGAGGATGGAACGATGATGTCCATCATCCCAAGGGGTATCTTCCATGGAAATAACATACATAATCATCTCGTCCATAGGAAAAATGACACGAAATGGATCCGGAGATAAATCACCAAGAGAGGGGATAGAAGGGGTTGGTGATTGAATGGCTTAATAAGTGGATTCAATCAGACTCAAAGGCATTTGGTCACCATAACGATGATGATCTCCAGGGTTGGGTACTATCCATGGGTTGTAAGACGCAGGGGTTTCTCGAATAGAGGTGGAAATCATATTTATTGAGGTGACAAACGAATGTGGAACATCGGGTGTTGGAATGGGAAAAGTACCCATCAAAGAGGAATCCTTAAGAAGACTGACATCAACATTCTCATATCTAGGGGGTGTTTTTGCAATGAAAGGTATGTTGCCGGTATGTGCATTGAAGTGAAATAAGGCCAATTGGTCCACCGTAATTACTTTTCCTTGATGTGGGAAACATATGACATGGAAAAGAGTGGACACAACTACACGCATGGAATCGATCCAGCTACGACCAAGTAGAAGGTTGTAATCGAGAGGAGCGTCAAAGACCTCCACTTCAACGTTGATTGTTTTCAATTCTAACGTAATAGGAAACAAAGGGAGGAAACTGTAAGGGTTAAAACCATAGCCATTGAAGGATTTGAGCATGTTGTGGGATTCGGTTAAAGGAGGAGAGTTGATGGATTTCCAGTAGGTAATAGACATGACACACGTTGAGGCACCCTCATCAATAACTTTTCTACAAATGTTCTTGTCGGAGACAATAACTTGTATTTGGAATGCGATTTGAGGAGGTAACCTTGGAATATGATCTTCCAAGTAAAAAATTATTAAATTTGTATTGATAGGGTCAATTCCACTAATAGATTTCAACAGTTCCTTTCGTTGTATATGACAACTTTGAAGGACTTCAAGGGATGACATTGTGGACGGTGCTTGGGCCAGATCTTCGACTATAGTTCTAGGCAGCATGTGCATGAGGATTGAAAGTAGATTTTTGAACAACACCCTTTGGGGGAGGGTGAAGAATTGTATCTAGGTTCGGTCATTTGAGATGAAGAGGATTGTTGGTAGGTGGAGTCATGGGAGATGGTTGGACCAACAAAGGAGGTATTTCATCAACCTTCTCTTTGGAGGAAGAATAATATTTGGCTCGAGTGGTAAGTGTGATGTCATTCTTCTTTGAATCACTTGTACACATTAAGACATAGGATGTAGTGGAGGGGGAAGGTTGTTCATGAATGACAAATTGGGACTATTGTTGAGAAGGGAAGGGTTGTGACAACATAGCAGAAGTAGGTAGTTTTGGGGTCCCTTGAAAGAACTTAGTAACCTCGGCTCATCTTGGACAATCCTTAGTGTAGTGATCATCACCACAGATAAGACAAGGGTATCAGGGTTTGCGCTTATCCTTATCATCAACAGGCTATGTTTTGGTCTTCTCAAATTGCAGATTATTTTTATCCTCCTTGTTCTTACCCTTCCTTTTTTTGGATTTTTTTTTTTTGGCGGGGGTAGATTGAACAAAGTTCACCTCAGAAGTTTTGTCGGTGGGAGGGGTAGGAGATGGAGAATTTTGAACATTAGAAGCAACGGATTTGGGGTTGTTTCTAGCGGCTTGGATGAAATGGGGTTGGGCATGGAAAGTGCCAATCAAATTGTCATCTACATGAGAAGTAGCAGGAGTAGAAGGACAAGGTGCGTCAGGTATTAATTTGTAAAGAGTACCCATTTGTGAATAAACGAGGTCGAGGTATTGATCACGACTAATCGCCTGTTCTTGTGTGACAACTCCACCCATGGTGATGTCATGAGCGATGTCATTCATGAATGATTTCGTGAACCACTCTGCCAACAACTGATCGGGAAGTTCGAGTTTGATGAGACATCATCTCCGTCGCCACTCATGAATGTGATTAGAGATATGAGTGGCTTTGGTTTGTTTGAAAGAACTCAAAATTTTGGTTTCCATTTCGTAACAGATCAGTAATCGATATTGGGTGAGGAAATCCATAGCGAGGGTGTTGAAGTTGGTGAAGAAGCCTCGTGGTAATTCTATATACCACTTCACGACGGAACCTGTGAGAGTTCATTGAAAAGGGTGTAAATGAATAGAGTCATCCATCAAAGAGTTGGATGAACACCAAAGGTGAAAAGTCATTACATGATTGTTCGGGTCCTCTCCTAGTTTACCATCGAATTTAGGTATGTCGGATGGTAGTTTGGCCAGTATCGTGGGCCATTGAGGAGAGTGATGGATCGGATCATTTAAAATTATCAATAGATCAAGGAGGTTCAGGGTGGTTAAGAAGGGTAACATTCTATTCATGTGTGGGTACTAGTGACTTTGGGGAGGGAGCCTCGTAGGTATACCAGTAGGACCATAAGAAGTTTGAATATAATACGAAGATTTGGGCTGATTCGGTTGGTTGTGTGGAGGTAGGTAATTTATAGGGTTGTATTGGTTGGGGTTTTTCCCTTGAATAGGGGCTTGGGGTTGAGAGTTTGAGCCCCAAATAGGATTGGATGTACCTGGATATGGTTGGCATGTACTAGGGGGTATGAAGGAGCTAGATTGAGGTTGTTTCCCCCTAGTCAAGTGAGGATTATTTTGGATAAGATAGTTTCAATATTGGGCCAAGGATGGAGGTATGTTTTTTCCATAGGGTGGGGTAGGTGGGGTTTGCCCTCCAATCAGGGGTTGCGTCCCAATTGGGATTTGTCCTGCAAAAGGGGATTGGGTTTGGCCTCCTTGATGAAATTGTACACCGACAAGAATCTGGTAATTAGGTGTGAAAGACGGGATGGTGCCACTACGGTCAGTGCTTCCGATAGAGGATGGAAGAGTTCCTCTGAAAGGGGGTTGAGGAAGTGTTGGAATGAAACCAGGAACGAGATGGTTCCCAGAAGGAGTGTAAATTCCAGGAGTCATAGATGGGATTTTTGTAGGAGTGACAATAGAAGCATTTAACACATGATATCTGGGGGGAAGTGTTGGGGTGAATCTAGGTGAAAGCGGCGTGCTAATGGGAGCTTGGCTAGCCACCATAATCTCAGTGTGAGAACGCATAGTATCTGGGACCATTGTGTAATGGACCGTTTGTAGGGGGATAGTCAAGATGTGGTTGGCTGGCAAAGTGTCTGAACCAGGAAAATAATAGGAAGTAGTAAAAGGTATTGCATCTAGATCAGATGTTTCAGGCATCTCAGGTGTGACAATGATATCAACGCTTTCTCCTAAGCCAAAGAGATCCCTTCTAAAAATTCCAGTAGTCCAAAAAGGATCTTGACCCTTAGGTTCTGTGAAAGGTCCAGTTGGTAATCTAGAAGACTCAACAACTACTTCTCCGAAAGAATTCACTTGAACAATATGTCTCACAGAGTTGGGAGGAAGTCGGAAGTCCTCTCAAGAATTGGTAATTCAGAACCGTTCTAAAGAGTGAGTTCTTTCCACTTGTGTAGTGGCAACGTCTTGGACTTCACTCTGTTGAGGAGATCCCTCCGCTAAGTTGGTAGGCAAGGGTTGAGAACCTTCTAGATGTTCTGGGCATAGGCCTTGCATTCTACATGAACGGTGTGGAGGGTCAATTGTGATTGAGTTAAAATCTTATGAAATAAATTCTATGGCCAACTTGGGTAAACAAAAAACACGCGCTAGTAAAATCTAGGAATCAAAACCAAGCAAACAAGACCTTCCAATTCCGAAGTCACTAGTTTGTGATAAAATCCAACATTGTGACAACAAGACAAAAAGGGGTTGGGCTAGGGTGGAAAAGTTACATTGATGACCTACTTAATGGACTAACACCTTGGTGCAAGATCCCACACATAATCGTGGGTATACCCTCCAAGGAGCCCGAGTGAGTTTGGCCAACGTCGATTCCAAGTACCATGAAGAATTACCCCTCCACAGTTACCTTGTGTAAAACCCTAAGAAGATAGGCTACTAAGGTTACCACAAACAACAATGATACCTGGGGAAACAGTCGAAAGTCTGATCCACATGCAAGGGTAGGGTATCTAGCCTAAAATCAACTTGATAGGCTTCCACTCATCATTGTGGGTATGCCTTCAAGTGACCGCATAATACATGGAATCTCTACACTGATATCAACAAAGCATGGTGAGTAACTCTGTCAATCCCAATGCGACCTCAGGTTTGACCCTTGTGTGAGAAGGGCTTCCGAGGACAAAATGTTGCAAATAGAATTTGACACTCCTTATCACAAGATACTATTGTGTGTTTTTTTCTTTGGAGAGTGTGTCTCACTGTCTATTCCAAAGCTCTAGCCTAGCTAATGTTGGTGCAAAAGAGCCCTAGAAAAAGTTACTAGTTGAATTTTAAAAATTGTGCAATATTATTAAAGGTTGTTGTTACTCAAGAGGGAGGCGGAGATGAAACCGGTGTTCTATAAGACTTAGACCCAACTTTGTGCAAATAGAAATGAATGATACAAACTTTCATTCGATGAATTCTATCTACAGCAGGGAGAAAGGAGTTTTTCTGGAACAATGCAAACTACGATGTACAATTCTCTTTTCAAATGTAGTACCAAACAATCATGGATAATGTAAATTCACTATTCGTTCTCTTTTAATGCCAATATTTTCTAAATGATTTCTTAAAATAACATGAATTTAAAATTTTGTTTTTTTAGAAGCCAAAAATAGGGATGGAGATAAGAAAAGGTAAGCAGCCAAAGAGAAAACAATACTCAATAAACACCCAAATCAAATCTTTTGATGGAGATAAAAATAAAAATCGACAAGAAAAAGTTTCTTGAAATGTATACAGACAAAGAACTTTTCTAAGCAACAAGCAATCTAAAGAAATAATGGTCCCAACTTTTAAATCGATCAAAGACTTTTGACCAAAAAAGCACTTAAATCTCAGAATCCGAGATTATACCCTCATCGGTAAAAGGTTTAGAAGTAAAAACTGGGAAAAATATTAAGAAGAGTTTTCAATCTCTGAAAACTAATCGACCGCAAGATTTGAAGTCAAGAAACAATCAAACACTAGAAAATAAGTTCTTCCCAGATGAACAAACAAATCTAGACATCAAAAAAGACAAGAAGACCTAATCCAAAAATTTTATAAATGGGTTCGGAACCTATTAGTGGAGTACAGTGCGAGAATGAGGCATTCTTGTAGTCTGGACATTGGTAGGGTGCGAGGATGTCACACTGGATTGAACAGTGGGGTGCAAAAATGAAAGTTTCTCGCAGGCGAGAGAGAGGTACAGTGTGAGAAGGTTTGTAAATTATGAAAATTTGGAAAAGGGATAAAATTTTTGAGTGAACTTCTAGGTCTAGAAAGTCTATAAGGGTATCCTATAGACTCAGAGACTGGTTGGCAATGAAATAGGTAGACCAAGAGCAAATGGCCAACAAAATACAACAAAAATGAGTTGTATCCCCAGTGGAGTCGCCAATTTTGTTACAGGATAGATTGGTATATGCGAACACTAACAGATGTCCCTAGATCCACCTAGATCTAGAACAAAACAAGAAAGAACATGACTCTTTTTCTAAGTTGTAGTCACTGAATCTACTACCAAGAAGGAATGAGTGACATACCTTTATATCTCTTCCTTAGGTCTATGTTGTTCCTACTTCGCTCCGATGCTCTTGTGAGATCAGGTCCAAGACAAAAAAAACCAACCAAAGTGAATATAGCAAAGTATATTCAATGTCAACCTATGCATATGATCAAGGAGTTATGCAATAA
This sequence comes from Picea engelmannii, assembly GCA_009831015.1. NCBI lineage: Eukaryota > Viridiplantae > Streptophyta > Pinopsida > Pinales > Pinaceae > Picea > Picea engelmannii. The sequence goes on along the minus strand of ML797723.1, from coordinate 177,678 downwards.
AATAAGAGTGATTTTATGGGAAAGGTACATGCCGCTATAATATATTAAATCAAAGTAGAATATGCAACCAGATCACCTTGATGTCACAAGCTTCCTTTCAGTGTTCCTTGGTTCCAACAAACACACTTTCTCTACACTTGCATGAATAAGATCTAGTACAACTTGATAGACAAATAGAGTCTTCAAGCTTCAATCCAAACAGGGTTCTTCACACAATTCTTTCATCAATTCTCCATTCAATCTTGCTTAACCTCTTCCTTGAGAACCCCTTAATTATATAGGAGAAGGAGAGATGGTTAAAGGGATGAGGAAGATCCCACTAAATCTAAGAAGTCAGTAGGATGCCAACCATGCGAATGCCAACTCATTTTCTAGAAGATACTCTTCTAGAACCTTCATAACTTCCTCTTCCTTTTAAGCTTCAAAACAGGTTCACACCCTACCTATAGAGCAGACTGCAAATGCCTTGCAGGATAGGTATAGGGTTGCATGTGATAATCAAGATTCTCACACCCTACAACATAGTCAACGTGCGAACTCATCTTAAAAATATGTTTTGTGGAAGAAGAAAGAAGTCACTTTTCTCAAGCAAAAAGTCCTTATGAGATCCTAAAAACATAACTGTAGAAGCATCACCAGAGCGACCAAAAGAATGTGTAACATTGGAATAAAGTTAACAACTAGAAGTACCACTACCTACTCTAATAACAAAAATTTCTAGTCACCCATAGTCCTCTCTCAACAGTCAGTGTTGAGATTCCAATTATCAGAAGTGACAATCTAGAAGTTTCTCTACCTACAAATATAGGGACATAGCCAATTCAAATAGAACCGAAAACAACATCAGGCCAAAGCACAACATCCCTGAAATAACAATTGGAGCCAGTGATCCAGGATCCACAACAGTGTGCAGAGGTACTACAACTTTGCTTGGGAAAGATAGAGGTTCTCCCCCTACTTCCAACAACTATCAAGACTAGACTTGCACAAAAATTGTAAGGTCCAACTCCAGGGGAATAATAAGTTGAGACACCCTTAGAACACTCCATGGCTAGAGGACTGACTCTTCAAGATATACTACCCCTAGATGCTACTATTACATCTGGAGAGTTTTCTCATTTTCCAATGCCACAACTAGTAGGTCTATAAAAGCCTCTACAAAGCAATTGGAATAGAGGATCTAACAGGAAGAAAGGGAAGCTATATTCTGGAAGAATGAAGGACTCCTCGAAAAACACGAAGAATGTAGGAGGAGTATTTAAAGATTCAGGTAGAGAAGAAAGTAGAGAAAGTAAAGGAAAAACTAACAAAGGCCTGGACTATTTTCAAAAAGACAACGCCTCAACTGCCATAATCCAACGCAACAGATGAACCTGCATAACAGATTGAATTGGTTCAGGTCTCATGGACTGAGCTAGCAGAATGAGTAAAAAATATAGAAATACAATTGTGGGAAATCAAGCAATAATACTTATTACAACCCCACAAGCTAAAGGAACAATTGGAAAATGTTTTTCTGGAAGAAAACCATGCCAGAATAACACTGCATAAAAAGAGTGCAGAGTGCACTATAATTTTCAAATATATTAGTGATTGGATGGGAGTAATATCATGGTGCAACCAGACAATAGAATACTTGTGCTTAAATATCCAATACCTTAATGAGGAAGCAACCAAATCCCTGGAACCGCTGGAAAAGAAAGTGAAATTTGACGAAATTTAGCAAGTGGAAAATGATGTGATGCACTGTTTGAAGCTTAGACAATGGCCAGGAAGGAACTCCAAGAATTTTGACTAATCATCCAAGCTACTTACCTACAGATGAATCAAGTGGATGATTCAATCAGAATGGAATTCCCTTGTTACATCAAAACTAGAGGATTTCACTAGAGGGACAACCCAACAATTTGTTGTTGAAGCTTCATTGCTCGCCAAGAAGTGGGAAGACAAAGTTGAGAACTTCCAAGAAGCCATGAGGAAAGACCTAGAACTGGTACCTGAATTGGGCCCTTCATTTTAAGGAGCTAAATAAGAAACATTCCAAGCTGGAAGTGGAAGCACCATATAAGAAGAAGGTAAGGACAAGCAACAAGCCAACCTAGAGGCCATGGAAGGGCTAAATAATTGACTCGGGGCAAGTCAAGGATTGTGGTCGGATCCTGTTGGGCCCATCGTTTTGATAAATAGAAGTTGTTTAAGATATTTTAGAGCTTCATTTTGGAAAATAGAAGTTGTGAAAGATATTTTGGAATCAGATATCTGATCAAAGGAAGGAATAGAAAGAAAATAAAAGGGAATGTGCAACAAGAAATAGTTAGTACATAAAATAGTTGGAAGGACAACACAACACCAGTTTTGGAGAAAGAGGTTGCAACTGAATAAAGCAGAGAAAGAAATTCTAAGTTATCAACCAACAAGCCATGATAAGATTATGGGGATGGGATCAATATGATTGTAGAAGAGGATGAGATGATTATTATTCTCATCATTCATGTTGCTAGCTTAGTTAAGTATTGAGATTTGGGTTAGGAACCAGACTGATAATGTAATAGAGCCATGTAGTACTGTAGTGTTGAAAAGAGAAAGAGACTGAGATAACCTTGTCTCACAGTAGCATAGAAGCACCTACTGATTGTCTTTGGCATGACCAAGTGTATTTGTAACTCAAGATGAT
>ML797723.1:151729-165372 GCA_009831015.1 Picea engelmannii | reverse complement strand
CTATTGTTATTCTCATTAATATGACATGCTTGGCTTGTTTCTTTCTAGTTTGTGTCTGATCTTACATGAACTTATCACTGATAGATAGATCTATTTTCAAGATAATATCAATAGAGTAGGAAGTGGTCATACTTTTTTTGTCTATAGGACTCAACTAGGAGTGAGAGTTTGGAGCTCAACTCGGAGCGTGCAGGGACAAACGTTGATAAAAAGGTACCTCTATTCTCCTTCCTTCTCATGTATTAGTTTGTATATATTTGAAAGGAAGTCAGTGTCCATGTTAAGTACTTTTTGTCTTAGAGTTAGGGTCTGGCTCTTTGAGGCAATCTACCTGTCCGCAGGGAGATTTTCCTACAACAGAAACTGGCGACTCCACTGGGGAGTTCTCAAATCAAAACTTCTTGTTTTGATTTCTCCTCATAGACCTTGTTTTACCCCTTGATTGTTTTAGAACTGGTTCACTCTTATTTTGATTGGTTTCATGAGCTGATTGACTCCCTACCCCATCACACTCAGCCTAATTGTCGAGACTGAACTGTAATTTTTGGATTTTTTGACACTTTTAGGAGTTTTTTGAACCTGGTGCTCCTGTCCCTATGTTAACAGAGTGCCAGCACTCCCTGAGTGCCTTGCACAGAGCGCTATAATTCTCCTTGCCCTTTGCAACAAAGCGCCAGCCCTATTTAGGCCAAAAAGCCTTCCAGAATTGTTTTTTTCGGGTTTTTACCTCTGTGTTTCTCTTGCTAAGCCACCTTGTGAGTCAATGCTTCTCCCTTTTCAACTTTGACATCTGTCTTGTTGAAGGACAAACATATTGCTATTTAGATTTTGTAGCCTTATTCACTATTGTTGTTGAGTTTTTCTCCCATTTGGAGTTTGAAACCCATGCATTGTCTTTCTCTCCTTTTCAACTGAGTGAAAAACTCTGGTGAAGGTCATCAAAGGCCTACAGATCTCTTCATTTGGTTTTAGTTAAGATCATTGTTCTTCGACATTTCTTTTGGTGTGAAGTTTTTTATTTTTCTTTGATTGTTTCTTTTCTTTCGCTTCTTGTTTTGATCACAATGAGAGGCTGTATTGTTTGTACAATTCTTGCTTGTGTTGGTCTGATTTTCATTGATCCAAAAAAATAATTAGCAAGACGAGCATTGTTTTGAATTAATCATTATTCATATACAAACAATAAAGAAGCATCTTCATGATTGATTTTTCATATTAGAAGGTATCTCAAAAGTTTTAGCATCACATCGGATTTTATTGAAGAAAATTTGTTTGAGGACATTCCTTATTAGTGCTTGTTAGTGAAAAGAACTCTCTCTCTCCCCTAGATAGATGTTCATCGAAAAGAAATGACTGCTTATCATCTTTGATGCATTCTTGGGGCTGAGTCATAATCCCATCCGTTTCACTTCCATGCACCCCTTTTGAGTAAAGAACAGCTATAAAATCAACGCTAATTAAAAATTATTTGAAACATTTTCTTTTCTAGGATCCTCCACCAACAATAGACTAGGATTAGTACTTTGGATTAGGCTCTGAGCATAACTCTCTAAATTTTCCAAAACAAACATTAGCATCCTGAGTTAGGGAGATTCAAATACAATTATCGTATAAGTCTGCCTAGGATCCCCCTCTCACACAGGGGTTATGCATGAGGTCGCATTTGGGTGAGCTGCGGAGATTACCCCTTTGTGGTTTAACTGATTGTGGTGATTAGATCGTATTATGGGGATCGCTTAAAGGTAAATCCAAAATTACTACATGGAAGCCTTTTAGTTGATTTCGGGCTAGATACCCTGCCCATACGTTTGGATCAGACTGTCAACTATACTCGCCCAGGGGTTGAATGCGAATTGGTAACCTTAGTGGCCATAATATTTAGGGCCTTACACAAGGTGACAGTGAAGGGAAGTCTCACTGTACCTGGAGTAGACATTGGTCAAACTCACTCGGGCTCCTTGGAGGGTAATCCACAATTACTGCGTGGAAGCTTGCACCAAGGCATAGGTCCATTAAGCAGGTCACCATTGTAATTGTTCCACCATATCCCCACCCCTCCTTGACTTGATCGCGCGACATTGGATTTCATCACCAACTAGTATGGTCATCGAGAGAAGGTCCTATTTGCTTGGTTGTGATTCTTAGATTTTATTAGCGTATGCTATTTCTTTTCGGTAGTTGGCCATAGATCTCTTTCGCTGACTCTTTTTTGCCAACATTGACCCTCCACGCCGTTTGCGGAGGCTACAGGGACTTCCTCTAGAAAAAATGGAAGGGAACACCCCTTTACCCCCTCATTCTATAGAGGAATCTCCTCAACAGAGCGAGGTTCAATATACCACAACTTCCCAAGAAGAAGTTCCCACTCCTCTGGAGAATTTTTGAATTGTTTCAGAATCTCTGAAAGCTTTCCGCATTCCAGAGGGATATGAACGTCGTGTCCTCCAACTGAATTCAGTCAGTGAATTTTTCATCATCAATCCTTCTGACATTCCGACTGGGACTCATCAAAACCCTTTATCTGATGACCCCTTTTGGACCGCAGACATTGTTTGAAGTCCACTGTGCATGGTGCGAGACCTTTATGGAGTAGGGGTAGGTGTTGATGCACCTATCTCCTACACCGTACCTTTAAACCATTTTACCGGCACTACCGTTTTTATAGACACACCACCTATTGGTGTGAGCCCAGCATCTGTTGGCCCAAGGTCTACTTTTCCTCTCCAGATGGCTCACTCTACAATGGTCCCTCACGTTTCGACTATTCCTGCCGGTAATGCGGTGGTTAGTCAAGCTGCTATTGGCACACCTGTAACACTAAGACCTACATCATCACTCCCTTTTAGGTACAGGGCACTGAATTTTTCCACTGCCACTACTACTCAAGCTATGCTAGAAAGTTCCATACCTATCCAACAACTCGGAGGGACTAGTCTTAGTGGTGTTAACCCATTCGGTGGTACCGGTCAGTCATTTATGTTTGGTTCTGAAATTCTAGGAACTCTACCTCAAGCTGGGGGGCATCCTCCCACCGGAGGACAAATTCCATTTGGGGGGCACACTCATGCTGGGGGGAAGCCTGAATCTGGAACCTACCATCAACCATATGGACAAAATGTGTCTGCCACACCTAATCCGTGGAATATCCCTTTATCCAGGAAATCCACAGTTCACGGCAGGACACAACTCTCAAGCTCCGCAACAACCTCCGTATGGAAAAATGCCAAATCTAGCTTATAACCCTCAAAACCCATCCGGTCATCCTCTGCTCGCACATACTTCTCAAAACACCTCAAATCCTATGTACCCTGGTCAACACCAACCTCATACAAGAGGGCCCACTAGTTACAATTATCCGCATAATCCAGTGATTGGCCCTACTGGTGTCGCCATGCCACACCAGCATTACCCACAGGTTAACCGACAACTACCTTTTCTAGCTACCTTGGACCTTCCAGACTTGTCTCGGTTAACGAATGATTCTATTTATCATTCTTCGGTTTGGCCAGCTATTCCATCTAAACTTCCTTCTGATATCCCAAAATTCGACGGAAAGTCCAAAGAAGACCCAAACAACCATGTGATGACTTTCCATTTGTGGTGTTCATCCAACTTCCTCATGGACGATTCTATACATTTGCATCTTTTCCAATGAGCACTTACGGGTTCCGTGGAGAAATGGTATATTGAACTACCACACACATCTTTTCACAATTTCAACTCCCTCGCCATGTCCTTCCTCACACACTTCCAACTACCCATTCGATACAAGACGGGTACTGAACTATTAACCTCCCTTCGTTAGACAAATTCAGTACACATCTCCGATCATATTCATGACTGGAGATGATGACGAAGGATAATCAAAGCGGTCATTCCTAACCAACTATTAGTAGAATGGTTCACTAAATCATTGTTACCCCAGATCAGTCATGATGTTTCCATGGGTGGCATAGTCACCGAGGAAGAAGATATTTCCCGAGCTCAGTACTTAGACTTGGTCTATTCACAGTCCGGTACTCTGTATGAGTTGATACCGAATGCTACCCATGCCACTAATGATCCATCCAAACCATCGTCTGCTTCCCACGTGGATGGAGTTATTGGCTCCGTCAAAACCAAATCTACTTCCCAGTTGACTGGAACAACTCAGCAGCCCGCTTCGACGGCCGCTCCCAGCCCGAATGCACCCTCCTCTACCCCCCCTCAAACTCAGGTCTCTGAGGTGAATGCAGTCCAATCGACCCCTTCACAACAACTTGGGGGCAAGAAGAAAGAGATAAATAAACCAAAGAAAAACAATAACAACAAACAACCAAAAAATCAACCGCAAACCCCTACTGTCGGAAAACAACCACAAAAAAAACCGAAATTCCCATGTCTCATTTGTGGTGGTGATCACTACACTCAAGACTGTCCACATTGTGATGAAGTGGCCAAAATTTTCAAGGGAAATTCACAACCCGCTGTGCTTACTCAGCCTTTTCCATAGCAACAATCTTTGGTTACTCAAACCCCCACCGCAGGGGGTAGTTCCAACCAATCCCATGATGAGGCCTTGACAAGTTCCCACATTTACATGTTTAATGGGGTTAATCTGACCACTCGCTCTACAACATATGACACACTGGTTAAACCTGATAAGCTGAAGACTACTAATGGTTTCGTACCGGACCCATTACCATCTTTCATTAGTCCTCCATCTGCCAGCCCTCCATCTGGGCCACTTTAGATTGATAAACCTTCATTTGAATCCATCTTACGCCCTCCTAAGAGCACCATCCAGAAATCTACCTTCAATCCTAATTCACGGGCTGCCCAAAACTACAACATTGTAGAAGATTTGGCCCAAGCATCGTGTGCTATGTCCACCTTGGAAGTTCTATAGCACTGTCCCAGCCAACGTAGAACACTCTTATCTTCTATCATCACTTTCGATCCTGAGTCATCAAATAACCTCACATTTAATCTGGATGATCACCAACCACGACTCTCCCACCAACTAGCTTTCCAAATTGATGTTGTTGTTCACAATCAACAAATCCACTGAACTATCTTGGATGAGGGAGCCTCTACTTGTGTCATGTCTTTAGCTTGTTGGAAATACTTAAAATCACCTTCCCTTAACAAATCCCCTATGATATTATGCGCTTTCGATGGACGAGGTTTTCATCCTCACGGGTTATTACAATCCTTGGTCGTTCAGTTGGGCGGAAAAACCGTTACCGTTGATGTCGAGGTGGTAGATGCCCTCCTCGATTACAACCTTCTACTTGGAATACGTTGGTTCTATGCTATGACTTTCATTGCCTCATCGGTGTTTTGATGTGTACAATTCCGCCATCAAGGAAAAATTATCACTATCGATCAACTTGATTTCTGTACACCTGACGTTCGCGCCCCTGTCACCAACAACATTCCTTTTTTTGGAGACCACCCAGTTACGTATGAAAGCATTGGTGTTGTCTTGTTGAAATATTCTAGCCTTATGGGTACTTTACCTACACCACTTCCACCTACCACTCATCATATTTCCACCGTCAATATGATTTCGATTATTCCTTATCAATCCTTGGAATCATCTGATCCCTGGATTGTACCTAGTCCACTAGAATTTGATGTGCTCGGTGACACCATGCCACTTAGCCCAACCGATGCCACATACATAGCTATTCAATATGCCTCTCCCTCTCCAATCAACCCACATTTATTGGCACCTGATGCTTACTTGATGCCCTCATGGTTGGATTCCCTATCATCTGCCATCGATTACATTTCCCAAATTTTACCTTCTGACGAATCTATTATGGAAATGATTAGAATTGACGATCTACCTTCGGATGATAACCATCATCGATCCTCTTTTCTTATGCCTTTGGAAGAAAGTCACCAAGACATACACTCTGTCTCCTCCCCCCCCCCCCGATGTTACCGATGCTCCACAATATCCTATCCTCACACAAGATACTCTCTCTGAGGGGAATATGGGTAACATCTCTACCACGATTGTTATTGACATTTCAATCAAAGAAGGTGTCATGGAAAACATCAACCTTGGTGCTAATTACACACCTGAAGAAGTGGTCTCATACACCGCTTTGTTTAAATAATTCCACAATGTCTTCGCATCGATCTATGAGGAAATGTCAGGGATCGACCCTTCAATCGTCGTGCACGAAATCAAGACTTACCCTGATGTGAAACCTGTTCGAAAAAAGCTTCACCCAGTTCATCCCAAGAAAATCGCAGCTATAAAGGCAGAAGTTGAGAAACTTCTAAAATCTGGCTTTATGTATCCCATCCCTTTGATAGAATGGGTCTCCAACCTTGATCTGGTTGCCAAAAAACAAGGGACCATCCGTGTTTGTGTTGACTATCGGGATCTCAACAAATCTTGTCCCAAGGACAACTACCCCACGCCCTTCATCGACCAAATCATTGATAATTGCGTAGGGAGTATAATCTTCTCTTTCATGGATGGATTTTCTGGGTATAACTAGATTGAAATCTTACCTGTTGATCAACATAAGATAGCCTTTATCTGCCCCTGGGGTACTTTCGCCTACTGAAATCTACCTTCTGGCCTTAAAAATGTTGGTGCTACTTTCCAGCGAGCAATGTCGTATGCTTTCCACAATATCAAGCATATTGCAGAGCCTTACCTCGATGACTTACCTACCCACTCATCCAATCGATCCGATAACATTTTTCACTTACGGGCGATTTTTCTTCGATGTCGGTTCTATCGTATTCGCTTGAACCCACATAAGTGCATTTTTACCATCAAATATGGTCGACTCCTCATTTTCATTGTCTCCAAAGACGGGATCAGGGTGGATCCCTTAAATATTAAGGCCATTCTAGCCTTACCCCCACCTACCAATTTAACCCAACTCCAAAGTTTGCAAGGCAAAGCAAACTTCCTTCGCCATTTCATCTGTAACTATGCCGAAATAACTAAAGGATTCATGCGGTTACTATAGAAAAACACCCCTTTTATCTGGGATGACACTTCCCAACAGTCATTCAATGCTCTCAAGAACGCCTTGACCCACGCACCTTTGTTGCACCCTCCATAGTATACAAAGGATTACATCCTTTACTTGGCCGCCTCCACTTCCACTATTTCAATGGTGTTAGTTCAGGAGGATCCCAACGATGAAGAACATGTGATTTATTACCCGAGCAAGAGTCTATCTGGACCCGAACTCTGATATTCACATGTCAAGAAACTGGCTTTGGCAGCCATCATTGTTGTCCAGAGATTTTGCCATTACATCTTATTACGCACCACCACGATGATCGCAGACTCCAACCCCATGTACCACGTCTTGACACATCAAGTACTTGGGGGAAAATATTCTAAATGGATGGTCATCCTTCAGGAATTCGACCTTGAATTTATGAAGGCCAAAGCCAAAAAATCCCTGGTATTTGCAGAGATTATCTGTGCTCTCCCTCATGCCGATGAAGACATCGAACCTAGAGATTCTCTCCCCTATGAATCTCTCTTCCTCATCATCACCTTTGATCCTTGGTATGGAGATATCCTCCTTTACCTTCAAACCCAACATTTTTAGCCTAACATTTCTCATGAAGAGCATCGACATATTCATCACCACTCTTGTCATTATCTCATCATCGACGACACCTTGTATCATCATGGTATTGACACCATCCTTTGACGATGTCTGATTCACAAGGAGGATGAACACATTTTGAACGATTGTCACCTTGGTGCATGTGGTGGTCACCTTTCTGGATTGTCCACAGCCCAAAAAATCCTATGTGCTAGCTACTTTTGGTCCTCAATTTTCAAAGATTGTATCAAGGCCATCAAAAAATGCCCACCCTACTAAATATTTAATAAGAAGGCACGCACCCACCCTACTGCATTGCACCCCATTATCGCCATCGACCCCTTTGCCAAGTGGGGTATCGATTTCATGTAGTGTAAGTCTACCTCAGCTGGGGGGCATGATTATATAATTGTTTCCATCGACTACTTCACCAAATGGGTCGAGGCTATGCCTACCTTCTTGAACAATGGTCATACTTCAGCTCTGTTCCTTTTCAACCACATCATAACTCGTTTTCGTGTACCACGTGCCATTGTCACTGATCACGGTGCACACTTCAAGAACCAGATGATGAGTAAATTACATGTCAAATTGGGTTTTCTCCATGAAAACTCATCCCCTTACTATCCTCAGGCCAACGAACAAGTTGAGGCCATCAAGAAAGTCCTAAAAACCATGATTGAATGCATGGTAGGGGAAAACAAGACATTGTGGCATCTACAACTTTTCTCCACTCTCTGGGATTATCGCACTTCTGTGAAAACCTCAACTGGATTTACTCCTTTCCAGTTGGTGTATGGCATTGAAGTTGTTCTACCAATCGAGTGTGAGATTCCATCACTCAAACTGAAAGTAGAACTCCTGCCGAAGAAGAACGATTCTTGTATCTATCCAAACTAGATGAAACATGTCGTGATGTTTCTCTTGTTAATGAGGCACATCAGAAACGAATTAAGAGTCAATAAGACAAATCCATCCACCCTCGTACTTTTACAGAAGGAGACTTAGTCCTCATTTATGACCAAGCTCATGAGAAATTGGGGACAGGAAAGTTAGAACCTCTGTGGCATGGTCCTTACATCGTGAAGTGTTTCCTATACAGAGGTGCCTACGAATTAGTAGATCATGATGGAATTTCCCTAGGAGAGCCCCGAAACAGGCTTTACCTTGAAAAGTACTATGCTTAGATTACCTAGCATGTGTACTTTGTGCATTATTGTATTTTAGTTTGGTGTGTCTATTTATTTCGCGTGCTCGAGTCTTTACCATTTCCACTCATGACCATGCTTGTGTTTTCATGCACAGATGATTTCTTCCTTTCCTATCTTTTTCGGGTTTGCAGATGGCGCTAGTCGACATACTCGGAACATTGCTTTGGTAGCATGGGTTATTTACCAATTTGACGAGGTGGTGAGTTTAGGAGGTATCTTCTTAGGACCAACAACCAACAACATGGTAGAATATCATCCTGTCATCGAACTGTTGACCCAAGCCTCCTCCCTAGGTATCTCTCGTATCATTGTTTACTTAGACTCCCAACTCATGTTCTATCAACTCAACCGTATCTATGCTATCTGTAGTCCTATCCTGCTACATCTCCATCTACAAGTTCGTCGTCTTGAACGAATGTTCGATTACATCAAATATAGACACATTCCAAGAGAACTTAACAGTGTTTGAGATTCGTTGGCTAATTATATCATAGATTGGTATCTTGCCCACATATAAGATTTAAGGAAATAAAAATTGTACATCACATGTAAATTAAAACACATCACAGACATCATCATGTACAAATCATTTGGCACTGTAAAAAATCAGAACTGTATATATATATATATATATATGGCATGGCTGAAATGTTTTCGATTACATTAAAATATATAGAAGAGCAAAATGTCGGGTCTTTAAACCACTACAACATCACCTAACAAGGCATACAAAAATATGATCACCAGAGAGACTATAATCTCCCTGCACTACATTGTGTTACGAGTAAGATATCACTGCACACACTATGCGTCTCAATAGAGAATTAACATTCTCTGGAACTCCCACAGTGTGCCTCTATATATGTAAAGGCACTTCTCCCCTCCGTAGAGGAGGAATGTCCATCGTGAGGCCTTGGAGGTTTCTTTCAACCTCCTGGAGACCTATCACGGGTACTCCTGGATCTGCTACAACTGGAGCACCCCCACAACGTCCTGGTATCGGTATATCGACTGAGCACACTACTCCCTTGTCTGCATGTTGAAAACAATACATCTGTTAAAAACTCTTCTATATACCCAAAAAAATACATATACATTAAAAACTTTAAAAACAAAAACTAGACAAGGTATGGCTCAGTCTCTTACCTGACATATCCCAGTCTTCCACCGCGGGTAAAATCAAATCCATGCTCCCACGGAAATCTACCTCAACGTACGAGAAGTCTTCTATCCAGAGATAATGTCGTCTCAGCCAATCAAAGAAATCGCCAGTGAAACGAAACTCTGACTCCGCTACTAGCCTCAGAGACAGACTAGTCCATCTCTCCATCCTTGGTTCGTCCATTGGTCGCACTTCTAGTGCTATATGAGGCTGCATCTGGGGGATGCGCTCTAGGAAAAATGAAACTAGAAAAGAGCCATAACTAAACTGTTTCTGTCCCATTCGACACCGTGAAACCTGTTCCTTCACGTTTTGAAGGAACCCTACACTCCAGTTGAACAATGTTGGTTCCAAACACTAAACACCATAAGCCACCTGCGATCTTGATGCCAGATGCATGCTAGTACTACTCGTCATGCTCGTGATGGAAAACAAAAGGGATCGGAGGGGTAGCTCTCGAATGTCCTTGATAGGGATTCTACCCCCTACCAGTCTTTCTCCTGGAACGCAGTGACATGCCAGATACACGCCCACTTGTTCAGGTAGCACCCTCTACCCAGAAAAAGATATGGGAACCCCTCTCTTCGAGAGGCCAGTCAAGAAATACAGGTCTTCCAACTCAATGGTTAGAAGCTGTGTGCCAATCCGGAATCCTTTCTCCGCAACATCCCATAGGCCGATCATATGCTCAAGCAACAAAATATCCTTCTTCATTTTTTCCAATTTGAAGAATTTGAGTAAGCCACAAGCTCATAATGCAGCCCATGTGCGAGGACTCCACAAGGTAGCCAAGTCATCAATCTCATGCTCTCATTCTTTCCACTCGATCAAGGTCACTGAAGTCACCTACAAAACAAAAAGAATAAAGAATTCATTATTTCAACATTTTCCCATTTTTCGACAATTTTGAAAAGCAATCTAAAAACATGGAAATCTAATTCCCACATCATTTAAATATACCACACCCTCTTTTATAATCACCACTCCCTCTCTTAGCCATTCAATGTTCATCACACAACAACAAAACATTTTAAAATGAAAACGACTTCTTTATGGATGTGTGGGCATATGTGGGGATTTTTCATGGGTTCTTTTCCAAAAACGACCCATCCAATTAGCTATTGAGGCATTGGCATCTTGGTCATCCCCTTCTAAAACATTTTTGCAAAAAGAATCCCCTTTTTCATCATTTTTAAAAGAGGTCGATTTTGATCTTTTTGGGGCAACTTAGGGCTACAATTTTTGAATTAAATGCTGCTATGAAAATGAATATTAAACCATGTAATTGAAAGAAGAAGAGATGAAGATCTACATGGTCTGAACAGCAAGAGAAACGGTCAACTGTAGCTGCGGTATCAAGAAAAACAAGATCCACCTCCGAAATGAGAATCTCCACTACGCCAAAATCCTTGTGCAAAAATGAAATGGTAAATGGAATTTTCATTGCATTTCTATTTATAAATTTCCATTTTTTATAAGGTATAGTCATTTATGGGTTTCTCTAACAGTATAATGGCTTCACTAAACCCCTGGTTTGTAGTTTTGACATCACAGGTTTCATGGCAGTTCTGATGGGTTATTTACTTTGTCGCACTCATGAGCATAGTCTTGGTTCGTTCTCAAGCTCAAAAACATGAGAACACGTCGGGTAGACTTTTATCTATTTTTCATACCCGCATGGACACATGAAAAAGGAACCCCCTTGGAGTCATCTTTAAACCCTTTTCAGACTCTCTAAATATGAAAAGATTGTCGAGTGATCTTACTTCCTTTCACGCTCGTTAAAAGGTTTGAAAGGGCATCTTTCGAGTGATAGTTTATCTCTTTTTCAGTCTCGTTGGACTACTGTACAAATATGGAACTGAGAGAGTTCTCTTTTAAGTGTTTTTCCAAACTCTATAATCTTGAAAAACCTTCGAGTTTTCTGTCTTTGGACTCGTTAAAGCACACATCGACAGACCCATATAGGATCGAACCCTTACTTCTTCTGGTTCATTAAACGAAGGAAGAGGAACTTACCAAAGGTGAGTTATATCGAGCATGTGTTATCCTCCTCGAGCTCATTAAATCAAAAAGAGGTACTCATCTATATGGATGGGGGAAAAAATTGAAATAAGGAAGCGAAGAAGTCTCTTGAGAAAATTATCAAGCAATGCTTAGATTCGCCCTTGAACACGGAACTTTGTTTTTTGCACACATTATAACCCGCTGAACCTCTGCACTGAGCCAATCCTTTGAGTTTCTTTCACTCCTTTGGGTCACCTGACATAAGTCATAGCATCCACTGCATCATCAAGTTTTGGTCCATGTCATGGTTCTGTTGTTGTGCCTCAGTGTTTAAGGGAAGTATCTGCCTCGAGAGTCATCCATCCCAAATATCTTGCCTCAAAACCTGTGTCAGTCCATGTCCATTTGATCCACCAATTACATCTCTATGTCCATTTCATGTCATTGATGGGGGATACATCAAGGCCCTCCTTCGATGAGCTTATTCCTATCGACCTCAACACATTATCCGGGAATTAGTCTTAGAAACCAGTTAGTACTTTGGGACCTGCATGCCTCAATGGTAGGCCTCCTCACATTCGACAGTAAGTTTACATCATTGACCTCTAATCGGATGATTCCATGGATGTTCGACTCCATCTCATCCATTCACATTCGTTGGAATGTACTAGGGTACCTTGGGAATCATTGACATTAATGGTGATCTCCCTCGCACTTGTTAACGGTTCACACCATTGATCGATAATCAAGTGGCTTCTGCCATGTTTGACATCAGGACGTCTATTCACATGGTTAGAAACATACCACATTGGGATCGGTAAGAATACCCTAGGTTGAGTAATCACTTTGATATATACTTTTCCCAAGTTGCGAAGGAGTTTATGTTGGACGAATGATGCATACACTGTTACATAGATCCACTTTGTATTGGTTGTGGCTATGTCTTGTCACCTCATAGATCCACTGTGTATTCTTCGTGGCTACAATCAGTCCACATCATTAGAGTATAGATCCACATTGTATTCCCAGTGGCTATACCTTTTCATCAATACAATTATGGATCCGCAATGTATTTTATGGCAGCCATATCTCGCAAGTCTTGATTACCCAAGCATAGGTATGCCAGCCTTGGGTTTTGAAATGTGCCATGATATTTTTTGGATGTTTTTTGTGCAACTTTCATCATGTTATCCGAGTATATACCCTTGCTTGAAATTATATAAAGAATTTTAGTTATCAGTTCGCATCTTCTAACTTCATACTTTGGGGGGCAATTTGTTACACCTCAATATTGCTCACTTTGATAAGTGTCGTAAGTGTTGCATGATCCTCTCAACTGTCGCAAGTGTCATATGTCATTTACAAGTGTCACAAACATCAAAAAAAGCATACTTCCATGATGACGACACCAAGGAGACATCTAGAATAACTCAGACACTTGATTTGGAGGAAGGAGAATGATTAACTGAAGTCAAGGAACTCTTATCACCTGAAAGGAGCTCTTAAACAAAGGTTTTAAAGGTGAGCACTCCCCTACATCAGCCTTAGGAGCACTAGCACTCCCCTATAAGGTCTCAGTCAGAGTTATAACACTTATCTTCCCCTATAGAGGAGCATTATACATCCTTGGAGCAATGAAGGTAGCCTTCCAGACATTTGTTCACTATCTCAGTTTTTCCATCA
>ML797723.1:122232-148590 GCA_009831015.1 Picea engelmannii | reverse complement strand
ATACCATACAAATTGATTAGGTTCTAAATATAAAGAAGAAATTTGTACCTTTTGTGTATGTGGCACATTATGGAGATCAAAGAATTGCTCCATCTGAAGTATCCATGCGATTGGGTCCTTGCCATCAAACTTCCTCATATCAACTTTAGGAACTTGGTTGTTCTTCAAACCAAAGTTGGAGTTTCTCCATTCTTAATTCACCTTCCATGTGTCCTCATCATGAATTTCATGGGATGCATTTTCACTTTCAAGTGTCTTCTCTATTACGAAATTTTTCAATACTTCCATGATCTCCCCTTTTAAACCATCCATCTTATTATCCAACATACATTCCATTGAATCCATCTTCTTTTGTAGTTCATTTATGTCCCTATGCATTTATTTACCTTCATCAAGATTCCAAGTAGGATTTTCTGGAGGCTTATTTGGTGTAGAAGTTCCCTTTTTTGGTGGCATGTTAGCCAAGTATCACTTTTGAACCTTGATTTTGAAGTGGTTCTGCTAGACATTATTTATTCTATTGCATCTCCCAAGTTTTGGCCCTTCTAGGTATGAAAATTTCTTTTATGTAGTTCTCTAATATTTCTTCTCTGCAATGCCACAGGTCTGATCAAAATTGGATGTGCCAAGTGGAATTTATGGTAACTTCCCCACAACTTGTCGACTTTTGTCCTTTCCAGGAGATCTCACTTGTATAACATGCCTCGCACAAAATAATTGATATAAGATTCTGAAACTTGAACCAAGTATACTACATACTTTCCATGATCCAATGAAACTAGTCCCACTCAATTTGGATACTCTAGGAAGAAGCTATGATTGTTTTACCTGGAACACCTTCTTGAGACTAGTCAATAGGACTAGTCACATACCCTATCTTACACAGGGTGTATATACAAATATAAGATGACCCAGAAGCTAAACGTTTTACCATAGATACCTTACTAAGTTCTGTAAATATCCTCCAGATTTCAGTGTATGAAACGTTACAGAAAAGTTTTTATAGTGAAAATTCCGCAATGACTCAGATCGGGATGATTACAAAACCCTATCTTGTATAGGATATATCTCTGAAATTATAAGGCCTCAAGAGATGAATTTTTAATCCAACATACCTTGATCCATATAATAAATATCCTCCAAGAAGTTCCTTCCGAAACATTGTATAAAAAAAGTTATAGTGGAAATTCCAATGTATCTCAGATGTAGCAGCGAAACCCCAAGACCTTGAACTCTGACACCATATGTTAAGAACCAAATATCAATATAGCATAGAAAAACCTCAGAAAAAGTACTCAAATCCTTGAAAAAGAGATAATTTTAGATAATAAGCCTCTTCGAGGGGGCAACCTCCTTTTACCCCACTTAAATGTTCAAGTACAAGATGATTCAAAATGAAAATGTCTCCTTGGTATATATAGGATACTAGGAAGTATAATTACAACTAATGGCCTAAATATGACATAAATAAAATAACATTACTAATATAATATTCCCCAATTAAGGGGTAATGAGCCAATATTAGGGCTTAACGGTGAATCAAGTGATTGAGGATATGTTGAGGATGTATGTGATGGATAAACCATAAAAATGGGAAGACTACCTATACTTAGTATAGGTTTCTTATAAAAATGGGTACCAATCATCTCTAAAGATGAGCCCATTTGAGGCACTTTATGGTAGAACATGCAACACTCCAGTAGGTTGGGACAACCCAATAGATAGAGAAGTGGTTGGGCCATAATTACTTACGGAAATGGAAGAGAATATGTTGAAAATAAAACATAATTTAAAGGATGCTCAAGATAGGCACAAAAGATATGTTGATAAGGGTAGAACTCATAGGCAATTTAAAGTGGGTGATCATGTATTCTTGAAAGTAAATTCCAACAAAAGTTCCCGGAAGTTGGGAAATTGTTCAAAGTTGACAGCTCGTTATTATGGACAATTTGAAATCCTAGAGAGTATTGGGCCTGTAGCATACATGATTTCCTTTCTTGGATCAATGTCTATTCATAATGTATTCCATGTATCATTTCTCAAAAAGTATATACTTGATACTATTCATGTCATTGATTGGAGTGTGATTCAGGTGGAGCAAGAAGGCACCTTTCAAGTGCTTCCAATGTGCATATTGGACCGAAATATCAAGTAGCTCCAGAATCGAGCCATAGATATAGTAAAGGTACAATGGACCTTGTACAGTCCTGAATATGCAAATTGGGAGAGAAAGGATTCTATGCAGGAAAAGCACCCGCATATTTTTTAGGATTTTTGAAATTTTGGTTGTATATGTGTATATATTGCACTGTGGACAATGCATAAATAAGGGGGAGGGGAATTTAATACCCCTAGGCCAAGCCCAAACTGTAAATGTAAATACAAATGTACTTAAGCTGATGAGTTATTTGATATCATTTTGTGTGCACCTTCCATGATATAGTGTGCACATGTACTATGCACTTAAATGGTGAAGTGTGCACATTCTAGGATACTGCGTGCAACAAACTTAAATGAACATGATTTTGAGGATAGAGAGACTTTATGTATATGTGGTGTTTTCAGGCTGGTGATTCAGGATGCAAAAACAAAAATATATCTGTAATGTAAATGTAAATTTTATCACATACAAATATTAATGAAAAACACATCGTTGCGATAGACTAACCATGTAAAAGAGTATGGGGGACTAAACTCCACTAGTTAGGGAAAGGGGTATAAAAGTTAAGGATAAGGGGATAATATAGGGAGCTTAATACAAAAAGGAATATTATATTAATAATCCTTAAAATATAAGGTATGGATGATTATTTTATCCTAAGTTCTAAGGATGGGGACAAGTGGGCCAAAGTAGTTCTCAACATGACAAGTGTCAAGTTGGGAAAATGCATACATATACTTTGGACTTAGTTAATTTTCCCATCATTCCATAATCATGCACTCACTCATTCAGCTATCCTTCATACCTTCCTATCACTATACATGTACCCGTATTGATACTCGTGCATGTGCCTGTACCTTGTTAGATTAGGAGTTGGACTGAAGAAGTAGGTTATCAGGCTCATGATACATTCTCTCTAGGTGACATAATTGATGAGAATTTATTTTCTTGAAGGTACTAAATTGCATCTACATATCTCTGAGACTTCCTATCCGGCTTGTTGCTGAATCCCCAGAAAGGAAGTGGGGAAGCCAAGGGATTGTTGAGAAGAGAAGGGGCACACTTTTTGGGGTGGGACATGCTTGGATCATAGATTCAGGAGAATCACATCACGTGGCTTCCACAAAAGTAGTCTATTCTTCATTAGATGCATGGAAAGGTCCTCCTATTTTTATGGGGGACAAATCTCTAGTCGAGGTCACTGACAAAGGAAGGATTGAACTCACCAACAAAAGCTTCGATAATGTGCTCCACATTCCCAAACTTTTCGCCAATCTTCTCTTCGAGTATCAGATGACGAGTTATGACACCGAAAATAAATTCATATTCACACCTAATGCAATGGACATCTATGACATGCAAACCAATTCCATGGTTTCTATCGGTGGGGTAAATCATCAATCTAGATTGTATACATTTTCTAAATTTATTGAACCAGATTTTGCTTTGCTGCTTACCCATGTTGATGAAAGCACTAGAATATGGAACAAAAGGTTTGGGCATTTGAATTTCAGATATATGCAACAACTTAGTAAGCAAATATTGGTTGATGGTCTACCAGACATCCATTTCTCCAAAGGAATCTGTGAGGGATGTGTTCTTGGAAAACACCCTCAAGAGAAATTCGACAAAGGAAAGACTCAACGAGATTCCTCTCCTTTAGATATGATCCATAGTGACATCATGGGCCATTTTTTTCATCCATCAATCAGAAAAGGGAGGTATTTTCTCATTTTTGTTGATGATTTCTCACATTTCACATGGACTTACTTTCTGAGGAAAAAATCATAGGTATTTCAACAACTCAAATATTTCAAAGCCTTGCTTGAGACACAATCAGGAAATAAAATAAAATTACTCTGCACTGATAATGGGGGAGATTTTGTCAACTATGAGATCCATAATGTTTTTCATGAGGCATGGATTTAGTTGCAACACACAGTTCCCTATACTCCACAACAAAATTGAGTTGTTGAGTGGAAAAATAAATCTCTAAAAGAGATGGCATCTTACATGCAACATGAAAAATCACTTCCATAGATATTATGGGCCGAATAACTTAATTGTGCAACCTACATCCAAAATAGATCTCCCCGTATATCTTTCAAGGATAAGACCCTGATGCAGGAGCATCATATAAAGCCAAAGGCACGCACCTAACCAAAGGAGATAGCTGGAAAATCACCAACACACATTTTGAAATGTTTTGAAAATTAATGAATGGACATTAATGTAATAACTAGGGAGGCGTACTTACCTTTGTGTTTTGGAGATTGTAAATAGATCTTGAGAATTGCTCTCATCTGTCGAAGGTAGAGGCATTTATGCGTAATGAATGTAAAGTAGGTAGATTTAAATAATAGATTAGACAGTTTTAGGAGCGTAGGAGGTAGGAGGGAAAACTGATGATAGACACCCTCGACCCTTTGATCATTTGTAACATTATGATTCAGATTTCATAAGTTGTAGAGTTGCAGAGGAGAACAAAGAATGTTTTTCATGCATTTTAGTTGTAGTTGTTAACCATGTATGAGAGCAATGGAATCAATGAAAGAAAAGATTTGATTCCAATCTTTGTGTTTTTTATGGCTGTTGGAATCGCCTGTTGAACGATATGTTGCATCTTATTTACATTCTTTGTGTGCATTTTATTTCAATGCAAATCTGTGTGTGTATGTTCTAGGATTCTATGTTGAATATTTGAATTTTGGATAAGGGGAGAATGAGTTTCAGTTTTTTCTCTTTCTGAAAATGCCTATGAGAGTGCAGTGGAGGGTCCACAAGGAGTGTGTCATTTAGACTCTGAGTTTTACCTCAGAACTCTCAAAAGATATTCCAACTTTGTCTTTACAAGCAATAGTGTTAGTAGATAATAGAGCCATGCAAGGTGTGCGCAGGCTGGGTGAAGTCTTGGATTTTACCAAATCCAAGAGAGAAATTCAGGGACTGTTGTTGCAAGGAGTGCACAGAGTCGAAGATATTAAATAACCAAAGGTTACTTGAAACCTGTCGCAAGGAGTGCATGCAGGGACTCTTTTTGGAGGCCTTGAGTTTGCAAGTGAAATATCGGGAGGGTTAGAACCTGTGAATTGTTCCAAAGGGAGATGGAGGTTGAATTATTTCATAGGAATCAAGTTCAGGAGCGAAGGACACCAGGTCATCTAGCCAGAAGTCCTTGAGAAGTTGAATCAGACGGTTGAATCGATTTAGGAGGAAGTGCTGAAATCCCATGAACTGTTGGATCTCTTAGAAGAGCGAAGAGATTAAGACTGAGTGTCTTTTCAATACCCTTAATCTCTAGAGGGATAGTGACCGTCAGATTCGGATCAATGTGGGTCATTGATCTCACATGCAAACTCGTGTATCAGAGTTCGGGGAATGGAGTGACAAGAGGTTTTGGGTCAAGCATATTGAATTGTTGATTTGTGAAATCCTGATACGTCATGGGCCATCAGATCAAGGGAGGCATACAACCGTTGGATATCATTGAAGGATGGATTTCGTAGCTGGGGATTCACAAGGAGAGTGTACAAGGGGTGGTGCTCCAACTCGTGAATTCACAAGTCAAGAAAGGTGCATGTGCCTAGGCTTGGTTGTGGTCACGTTGGAGAGTGGGGGCTCACACCATAAGCTCATTCAAAATTTTGTGTTTCGGCTATTGCCGAGAGCCATGGCATAGTATTCGAAGCGCCCCAACTTGCAAAAACTAAAATAATGTGTGGGATTAAACAAGGGGTTTTGTTAACCCTTGCTATGTTCTAGAGAAGATCCTACACGGATCTCAACCTAAGGGTAGGAGGTCTGCATCATTTGTAGGATCTCAACTTGAGGGTAGGAGGTCTATGCCATTTTTGGTATCTGATCCCAGAACAAGTTCTTTGCTTTCTGTATTAGAGAGAAAAGAGGAATTTTACGACCATGTCATCGAGAAGGACAGAAATGGAAATGTATGATCTAGCAGTGGAAAGAGAAATGCATGAATTACATGCCAGGATTGATGCTATGGAGACAACAAAGAGGTGCACAGTTGACGCTAGGGATATCAGCGAAGATAAAATGAAAATGAATATGAAAATGAAGAAGAAGGAGTTGCAGTCAAAGATGTTGTAGAAGAATGCTTATTCAAGGCTATTGCTAGGATAGGTGCTAGGGAAAAAATGGACATTACAATGTACGCAGGCAACTTGGATGTTGAAGAGCTTCTAGACTGGATTAGAGCTCTAGACAAATACTTCGACTATGAGGATGTCGATGAGGACAAGAAAGTCAAACATGTGGTTACTAGACTTAAAGGGCATGCAACACTGTGGTGGGATGAACTGCAGGCTAATAGACATTGCAAGGGAAAGAAGAAAATCAAAAGCTGGGATAGAATGGATGCAAAAATTAAAGCCAAGTTTATACCCAAGGATTATCAAATAAGTATTTCTTGGAGGATACATAATTTGAGACAGAAGTTGATGTCAATGAAAGAATACATTGAATATTTCTATAGGATAAACATCAAACCAGGTCATCGAAAAAGTGATTATGAGAAAGTTTCTAGGTATATGAATGGTCTACGATATGACATTCAGGACGAGATGAGCATGATGACCATCCAAACCATAGAATATGCATATCATATGGTCCTGAAAGATGCAGAGAAGCAGAGCCAAAAGCAAGGTCAAAGAGGCCGAGGTAGAAGTCAAATTAGAGGCAAGAGGATTGCCCAAGATAGAACTCAGAAACCTAAAGAAGGGGGGGAGGAAACCTCAAACTCAATCTGAGAGAGGAGGAAGCTCACAAGGGAGGTAGTATGCGGATATAAATACTTTTCCTCGAACCCGAGGAAGAGGAAGAGGCAGAGGAGGTGAAGTGAAATTCTTTGTCTTTGGGAAAATCAGACATAAATCCTATGAGTGTCCAGATAAGATGAAAGATGGTGGTGAAACTCACATTTCTAAGCTCAAGGATGGAATGTTGAGGTAGTGAACGCTGAGGGTGGAAGATATTTGATGATGAGGAAATTTCTCTTGAAACCAAAGAAGGAGCCAAAGAACCCAGCCCAAAAAAACAGTCTTTTTTGGACTGCTTGCAAAACCAAAGACAAGGTATGCAAGGTCATACTAGACAACGGTAGCACAAATAATCTTGTATCTATGGAAATGGTAGAAAATATGGAGCTGGAGACTGTTCCACATCCAAGCCCATACAAAGTTTCATGGCTACAAAAAGGACATCAGGTAAATGTCACTAAATAATGTTTAGTTGAATTTAAAATAGGAGGATATAAAGATGAGATATTATGTGATGTCATTCCCATGGATGTTTGTCATATATTGTTGGGTAGACCATGGCAATATGATGGAAATGTGGTGCATGTTGGGAGAAAGAACATGTACACTCTAGAGAAAAGTGGTAGGATGCACATGTTGTTTCCGATTAAGAATAAAGAGGTGAAAACAGAGATGAGAAACATTGTACTTCTCATGAGTGGGAAGGAACTTCTTACGAAATTCAAGAAGAAGGAAGACACATAATTCATTGTGGTTAGGAAGCCCATAATTATTTTTAACAACACTAGGATAGATGATTTACCTGAAGAAATCCAGGAGTCTCTCGAAGAATTTGTTGATATACTAGTGGACGAACTACCTTGTTTGTTGCCACCTATTAGGATAATAAGCCATCATAGCAATATTATACCCGGAGACAGCTTTTCGAACAAAGCAGTGTACAGGTTGACACCACAAGAGAATGAAGAAGTTAAGAGACAGGTCCAGAAATTAATGGACAAAGGATTGATTCGAGAGAGCTTGATTCCATGCACTATTCCGATAGTTCTCATCCCAATAAAGGACGATGTCTATAGAATGATTACAGACTCGAGGGAAATTAACAAAATTACCATCAGATACGGGTTCCTGTTGCCAAATATGGACGACTTGATGGACTGCTTGAGTGTAGAAAAGTTTTTTTCAAAGATTGATTTGAAAAGTGTATATCATCATATTAGAATGAGAGAAGGTGATGAATGAAAGACATCATTCAAGACAAATGAAGGGCTTTATGAATGGCTTTTCATTCCATTTGGCTTGACAAATGCGCCCAGTACTTTCATAAGGCTGATGAACAAAGTCCTGAAGGATTTCATTGGGAAATTCGTTATTGTATATCTTCATGATATATTGATTTTCAGAAAAAATGAAGCGGAACATTTAAATCATTTAGCTGTAGTGATGAGGAGTTTACAACAAGAGAAATTGCTTATAAATATGAAGAAATCATCATTTATGAGGACATAACTCACTTATTTGGGTTTTTTTATCTCTACAAATGAATTGAAAATGGACCTGGAAAAGATAAATGTGATTAAGGTTTGGCCATCACCAAAGAGTGTGTTTGAAGTTTGAAGCTTCCATGGTTTGGCTAGATTATATAGGAAATTCATCTGAAACTTCACTGGAATTAGCACACCTGTTGAGTCTCCATTTTGACATAAGATAATACCATATATTACCCTCTATCTAAGTATTTTTTCCTCTGTTATAAACCTATACTGGACTATTCCCTCCCAAAACACATGCCTAATAGCTATGTCTTGTCTACAAGAGGTAATTAGTGATTTAAAGCATGTTTGTTTAACTTTCTTAAATTAATTCGATTGAAAGTGTTTTATTTTGTATAGTTCTAATAATTTGATTTATGAGAAGTCTATCTAGCACTACCAGACACTGTGTAATCCAATACCGAATCCATTCCAGTACCCAAGACATTTTTGATCCGGTACCAACTCCATTCTGGTACCAAGATGTGCGTTATTCCGTTACTCCTTGCTATGTTCTATTCCGGTACTAGACTTGCAATTGTGTGCAATCTGGTACAAAAACCTCTGTTTCAGAATGCGCCAGTTGGACCTGGATAATGGTGAATATTTTGAGAAGACAGTTGGATAGAAGCATCTGAGTCAGTTCTCCAGTTGCAAGAGACTCCATCACTCATGCACTTTGTGTCATGAGGATGGAGTCGACTCCTAAAAATTCAATGTAAATCTTAATTCTGGAATTTCTCGAACTATTTAATGTTTATCCATAAATATTGGTAGTATAGGCTTACCTTATATAAGGAATGTTGTGTAGAGAGGAATGTAAGAAATATACGATAAGAATCAGACAGTACTTGTCATCGTCATGTATGAAGTAAAATATTGTTGATCCAATTTACCAGTTGAATCAATACAAAAGATCTTTCATGTCAATTCTTGGATGTGAGTGAAAGTTTTAGTCTGTTAACTCCTTAAGAGGTTCCTTGTTGGTTCGGCAAGGACCCACCACCCCAACTAAGGTAAACCTCATTGTATACATTCTGTGTGTTTGTGTGGATAGTTTACAACAATGTGTGTGCGTGATTAGTCTTTATTTCATTCTCAGGATTGAGCATTGAGTTAATCATTTTGGATTGGTGTGTATAAGTAAGTGCTATATCGAATATAAATTTTATTATCCAATGTTGAAGGTAGCTATCTCATAATTTGAAGTGTGGGACTAATATTTTAATTTTATGATTGTAGTATCACAAGGGACCAGGAGACTTTATCTTTCATCTTCATGTGTTGTAATAAATTCTTTCAATTATACTGAATTCCCCTTGTGCTGGTTTGATTAAATTACATGAAGTTGAAGTTGGTTTTTGTTTCAAGAATGGTTGGAGTTGATTTTTTTAATTACTACAGGAGACAAGCTTCTTAAAGTTCATCTTTTCAATACAAGTGCCTAAAAGCAAGGGATAGAGGCACCTTCTTTTTCCTTCTTGAGAAGGAGGTCTAAATCAGATCTAAAGGAGACTTACCTCATCAACCAATGCTGGTTTTGGAGACTGTTGTTCTACCATTGGAACTATTCTCCCAACGAAGTGAAACCACTSGCTATACCTTTTCTTCAAATGTATTCTTGTGATCTCTGACCCTTCTTTACTCATCCCCTAAGAACATGTGTTATATGCCGGGGCGGTAAGAATCTAGTTGGGGTGTTCGACTGGGAATAATAGCGTAGAACATTCCTGTCAATTCAATAGAGGTGGGGCAGAAAGAAAAAAGAACACACCTATACCAACTATACCATTGAAGGCAGATAATGAATTTGGTCTTGAACGAACAAACAATGGAGTAGTCAGAAGCTTTTTTCATTTATTTGATAGCGTTTTAACACACAAGGATGACCATCACATCGAGAGAATGGTAGCGGGGTGGTGGGTCAACAAACAAGTAGTAGGAGGGTCTTGTTAGAGATTTGGTTTAAGAACAGGGGTAAGCTCTTTAAAATAGAGAACACACCGAGTAGTGATCACTTAATAAAGAGGTCAAACAGAGGTTGATCTTCTATCAGCTTGCTCAAGAGGTTGAATCATCTCAAGCTCAAGATATCTTAGATTGGATGGGAGTGGGGATGAATACAAAATCAAACCGGAGGTAGTTCGCAAACATTAGAGCAATGAATCACCCGGAAAAGCAAGGCATCAACCCCATTCTTGTTTCTCTAGTACAACATCTCTTTGATTGACTGTTTGTCCAAGTTTCATTATCAGTTATCTCTTTTAGGCTCAGAGGATATTTTAAAGTATTTAGAGATCTTAGAAATGGAATTTTTATGTTATTAATTATTTCCTATATGAAACAAACTTAGATAGGTTACTTGCTCTCGGCACATATGGTGTAACGACTATTTCTATTACGAATCTCAAATTGACATTTAAATGAGTGTGTGATATACAATGAACATATTTATGCACCAACACCTTATATGGCCCATAGTACTTTGGTGATAATTTATTATCCTTCTTGGCTTGCTTGAGGGACATATGTTTGTATGGTTGTAGTTTTAAAAACACCCAATCACCTACTTCAAAACTTCTTTTACTATGATGCTGATCTTCTTGTTGTTTCATGTGATTCTGTGCCATGGTTGGATTGTCCTTTAAGATTTGGAGAACTTGTTGTTGATTCTCAATGTGATATTCCACTGCTTGAACCTTAGATTTTTCTTTTAGAGAAGAAGTGATGGAATGAGGGTGGTATCCATAAAGTTCCATAAATGGTGTCATTTTTGTTACAGTATGAAAGGAAGTGTTATACCACCATTCTTCCAAGGGTAACCATTTGAATTTGACATATTGTGTAGAAGCTATAACTACACATATAATGCTAAAAAATTAAAAAATTTCCTAGCCAGACTAAAAGATTCGGCACTATAGTGGTTCATGAGCTTAGGGGAACACACAATTTTGTCTTGGGATGGTATGAAGGAGACCTTCCTCCATAAATACCAGGATTACTACAGACCTAGGGATGCTAGGAATGATATATTCAAAATGAAGCAATCAGAAGAAGAAAGATTAGAAGACTACTTAGAAAGGTTCTTATACAATTACCAAAAGACTAAGCAGTTTTCCTTAGATATATCTACAGTTAGGACTGTATTTCTAAAGGGTGTGAGGGACGATTGCATTGAAGTGTTAAACCTTATGAGTTCTAGGGACATATACCAAAAAACATTTGCAGACATAGTAGAGTATTGTAAATTATACTCTCACAGTCAAGATAAAATAGGGAAAAGTATAAGGGACCCTACCAACAGAATTGCTAAACCCACATCTGGAGGTGTCACAAGGATTGAGCTAGGAAATCTATTGGAAAACTTTAAAATATATATCCTATAGACCATCATTTCCCAACTAGATACCATGCAAATTAAAAGAAAACAAGAGGAAGAAAATGTTGTGTTAGCAATCTTCTGTCATCAGTGTAGGAGGAAACACCCTAAAAAGGAATTCCCCCTCAATGTTATTGAACTTTGTGGTATTTTCACAGAGGACCATCCTACTAATGAATTCCCTTCTCTCCCCTAATTCAAGGCCATGTTCAAGGGAGGAGGAGAACCTGATACATCTTACCCCCCTAGGAGACCATGGAGACAAAAAAACCCCAACATGTTTGTTGACCCAATTACACAATACCCCCAATAGCAATGGGTACCTCCCATGTCTTATCCTCAGTGGAAAACATAAACCCAACCTTGGAAATAGGGGTGGAGAGGACCTATATATGGAAATGTCCCCTTTCAACCAACAAACTTTCCCAGCTATCCACAATATCCTTTGAATATTTCACAGTTGCTCCCAGGTTTTAACCCCCCTGCTCTTCTTCCACCCCCATAACCACAACAACCACTTGCACTACCCATGAATCCAAATATGGAGCAACCAATGCAAGTTGCACCCATCCAAAACCCTCTCCGGCCTACTCCCATTCCTACACAACCTATCACTAACCCAAATAACAAACCGACAGAACCTATACAAAACATTGAAGTACAAACCTTACCTACATACATAATAACACCAGCTATGTTTAATGGAATTGAATTAAGATCAAGAAGGATTGTAAACAAAACAAATCCCACTATGGTCATTCAAGAGGAACACATGCATAATCAAACAAACCAAGAAGAACAAATAGATGTCCAAACGGTTCAAAGATAAGAATAGATGACTGATCCATTGAACGAAAAAAGAAACACTCCAGTACCACAAGAAACCCCTTCTCCCAATTCCCTTGCAGCAGAAACACCCCATGAAATGAATCCCCCTTACCCAGAAAGGTTGCTCATAAAGAAAACTAAGGAACCTCTAGAACATAATCTAGAGACTAAACTCTGGAATATATGTGTAAATATTTCACTACTACAGGCCATTAAAGATATTCCTATCTATGCTAAAATTGTAAGGGACCTTTGCATTAAAAATCCAGGGAGAAAGAGGAAAGAGCCTCCTATCATACAGGTGATAGGACAATTATTTGAGTTTATAATAGAAATTCCTTCCAGGTATAGTGATCCAGGGAACCCAGTGGTAACCATAGAAATCAATGGTGTTGCCTTACCTAACACATTGATTGATATAGGGGAAGCAATAACTGTGATGTCAGTAAACACTTTGAAAACACTGCAACTAGATCACTTAAGACCTACACAAACTTTGCTAGAGCTTGCAGATAAATCATTCATCACCTCAACAAGAATTTTAGATGATATAATAGTGACATTTTCCTCTTGGGAATACCCTATGGATTTCTTGGTAATCCATCCCAAATCCCCCAAACCAGGACACCCAGTGGTACTAGGTCGACCTTGGTTGGCCACTGCTAATGCATTAATTAGTTGTTGATCTGAAGAAATGACAATTTCCAATGGCACTCAAAGTCAGAAACTTATCCTTTTTCCTCCCGCCCAACCAGTCACGGAAGTCCCTTTCTAGTTGGAGAATCTGTATGGGGAGGAGGACTGTACCCAGTACTTGTTGACACTTGAACAAGTAAAAGGAGTACAAGAACACTCTGAAGAACAAATCCTAAGTCTATTCTTGGCTGCTTCGGCATGCATTGACTATCCACAATCTTTCCCCAACTACACACACATCTTTAGCCCTGAATTTCAAGAAATTTGGCACCCTTCCACTTCTACAATAGCCACTCTTTTGCAAATAGAGGAAGGGAAAGAGTCTACTATCCAAGCTATGGAAATCATACGTGGGAAGTCCCTACATATCAATTTTAGCCTAGAAACATATCAACAACAAAAGATGGTACAAATGATTCAGGGGAAATCCGATGCGTTTGCATGGGATTACTCTGACATGAAAGTGATCCACCCAGATACATGTATGCATCATATTTACACTAACAATCAAATCAGACCTATCTGACAACCCCAAAGAAGAATGAACCCAGCCTTGAAAGATATAGTAAAGGAAGAACTCCAAAAACTCCTACAAGCCAATTTTATTTACCCTATATCAGATAGAAAATGGGTCTCCCCATTAGTTATTGTACCAAAGAAAAATAGGAAATGGAGGATTTGTGTGGACTTTCGAGAGATAAACAAGGCCACCTATAGAGACTACTTCCCTTTACCTTTCATAGATTAGGTCTTGGATACTTTATCTAGGAAGAGGTACTTTTCTTTTCTGGATGGGTTTAGTGGCTACAACCAAATACAAATTTCACCAAAAGACCAGGATAAGATCACATTCACCTTCCCTTGGGGAACCTATGCTTATAGGGTTCTCCCCTTTGGGTTATGTAATGCCCCTGCTACCTTTCAGAGGGATGTCTTGGCTATTTCCTCTGATTTGACCAATGATTGTGTGGAAGTCTACATGGATGACTTCACGGTATATGGGGATGATTTCCAATAGGTATTGGATAATTTGAAGAAGGTATTGGTTAGATGTAAAGAGACCACCCTCTCACTTAGTCATGAAAAATCAAGAATGATGCTTATTGAAGGAATCATTCTAGGTCACCACATCTCTGGTACCAGAATAAGAGTGGACCTTGCCAAAATCGACATTATTTCCCAAATTAAGATCCCTATTTCACAAAAGGAAATCAGAAGTTTCTTAGGGCATACCAGCTACTATAAGAGGTTTATTCAAAATTTTACAAACCTAGCTGCCCCCCTTTTCAAACTACTAATGAAAGATGTTGAATTCTGTTGGGATGACCAATGCCAAATCTCCTTTTAAATCTTAAAAACAAAACTTTCAAGTGCTCCTTCTTTGAGATGTCCAAACTAGTCTCTTCCTTTCCATATCTGTACAGATGTATCAGATATTGATTTGGGAGCTGTATTAGGACAAAGGGAAGGGAAGATTCCTTATGCTATATACTTTGTTAGTAAGAACCTCTCACCTACTGAAGAAAACTATATTGTCACAGAGAAACAATTCTTATCATTAGTACATGCCATCAACAAGTTTAGACACTATATAACAGGATACAAATTTTTTGTGCACACAGATCACTCAACTATCAGATTTCTAATGAATAAACCTGTTACAAATGCTAAAGTAACCAGATGTCTCTTTTTACTACAAGAATTTAATATCACTATCATAGACAGGCCTGGAAGAGATAACTTAGTCGTTGATTTTCTATCTAGGCTTATCCATACAGGTGACAATACTCCAGTAGATGATGATTTTCTAGATGAGAATTTATTTTCCATTTCTACTTTCACCCCTTGGTATGCAGACATAGCCAACTATTTGGTAACTGGCAAGTTGCCTCAAGGTATGACATCCAAAAAAAAATAGAGAATCATTCAACTAAGTGACAATTATATGTGGCATGAAGATACCCTATACCGAACATGACCTGATTTGGTAATCAGAAGATGTATCCGGGAAGATGAAATGCAGGATATCTTCAAAGCCTTCCATGACGACCCATGTGGAGGCCAATTTGCTGACAAAAGGACAACTTACAAAATCCTACAATCTGGCTATTATTGGCTGACCATTTTTAAATATGCAAAGAAATACGTGGCCAAATGCGATGATTTCCAAAGAATGGGAAGACCTACATCAGTCGACGAAATCAAACCCTTTGAAAAATTGGCCTTAGACTTTGTAGGACCTATCAATCCCATGTCCCAGAAGAAAAAGTACATATTAGTTTGCACAGACTATGTAACAAAATGGGTAGAATCCAAGGCCCTGTATTCAGGCAATGAACAATTTGTTGTAGATTTTCTCTTTGAGGAAATTTTCACTCGTTCCGGGGTACCTCGGGAGATATTCATTGATGAAGGAACACAATTCATCTCAAATTTGGTTAAGGCCCTTACCGAAAAATAAAATATCAGACACATAAAGTCTTCACTCTATCACCCCCAAGCCAGTGGCCAAGTAGAATCGACCAACAAAGTGATAAAGGCCATCCTCACTAAGACTGTTCAACTGCATCACAGAGATTGGGGTGATAGGTTTCCTAAGGCCTTGTGGGCCTACATGATAGCCTAGATAAATGCAACAGGCCATATGCCATATGAGTTGGTATATGGGAAGCAGGTACTACTGCCCATAGAGTTTCAGGTAAAGACCTTCAGAACTACCATGCAATTAGGAATGGACCTGAATGAAGCTAAAAAACAAAGGCTATTACAATTGAACGAGCTTGATGAGATAAGACAATATGATCTACAAAGAAACACCCTAATACAAGAACAACGGACTAAATGGCACGACAAGTACATTAAATAGAATTCCTTCCATCCAGGTGATTAGCCCCTCCTATATGATAGTAGATTTAAAAATTTCAAAGGAAAACAGTCTACCAGATGGATGGGGCCCTATGAGGTAGATACAGTCTATGAAAATGGTGCAGTAAGGATAAATACTATTGATGAAAAATAGACTTCCCTTGTTGTAAATGGACATCGACTGAAGGTTTATCACAAACCACTGTCAAAGGAGGATTTTGTCAAAAATGTTCTTCATATTGCTTAAATGCAACTGGTAAGCGAGAGGGTTTTCCCTCCTGCTAACCTACCATAGTAAGTTCAAATTGTATAAATTCATTTTCTGTACATAGGTGTTTCATGAGATGAAGTTTTTATTTTATTTTTAACTAACAAAGACAAAAGAAAAATTGGTGGTGTTCCCATGTAGATAAACAAATAAGGACAACTACCAGAAAGAGTTTCCTTTAAGTTTTTCAGAATCTTTAAAATTGAAAATACCGGTGAGCAGGAACTGGCTCGGGCTTGACAAAAATCCACGGGACAGTATAGAGAGTTTCCTTTAAGTTTTTCAAACTCTATAAAATTGAAAATACCGACGAGCATTAACTAATCTGGGCTTGATAAAAATCCACAGAAAAGTAGTAGTTAGGATTATTATCGTGTTATAATAAAAGAGAAAATGCCAGCAAAAGTTTGGTCACCTTGGCTCCAGAAGAAAAGGAGCTATGTCATCTCAGTTACTGGTCATTACAGAGTACCCTCCTATTACAAATATTTATTTCATTATTCCTCTATAAACTTTGGCAATTGCATGGTTTTTAGACGGATTTGACCATAGAACACCAGCTATTTCTATAAATCACTATCACGGGAATCAGTGTCAAGATTTTTAAGCTCAAGAAAGTTCATGTTTTTGCTTATTTCACGTCAATGATCACCTCTATGTATGAAGGGCCACCAAATCATCTTGGTGTACCTATTTGGTACTAGATCCTATCCAATATAAAAGAAGGGGCCTTGCGCTATTCCGGTACCAACTGATAATTTTACACACAGGTGATCTGACACTCAGGTAATCAAGTGATCCTGTACCAACTGCAAATTTTACACACAGGTGATCTGACACTTAGGTAATCAGGTGATCCTATACCAATTGAAAATTTTATACATAGGTGAACCAACACTCAGGTAATCAAGTGATCCTGTACCAACTGCAAATTTTACACACAGGTGATCCAACACTTAGGTAATGAGGTGATCCTATACCAACTGCAAATTTTACACACAGGTGATCTGGCACCCAGGTGATCCTATACCAACTGCAAGTCTTACACATAGGTGATCTAGTACTTATATGATCTAGTACTGGTAAGAATATGACGGGTAACTTTCATCATGTTTCCAAGTCGCTGTCAAATTATTAGTGTGAGGACATACATATTTGACACTTTTTTTTCGTATTATTTAAAGGAATTAGACTAAATATGTGTTTAGAACATTTGATTTCTCTTGGATCATGATGTACCCCTTTTTTTTCATGAATCTCTATAGAAATATTAGACCTCACCTCCGTGAGAAGGAAGTGTCCTACGAAACATCAAGAATGCAAAATCACGATGTCTTTTATCGGATCAAACTCCCTCTGTCTATCTTATAAATAAACCCCATGATTAGTTTTCGTACTATATGAGATGACGTGAACCATGAATCTCAGTATATTAAGTAATGATCCCAGTCTATTTCATATACACGAGTCCCGATCATAATGACCATCTCCTTTCGTGAATATCGTCCGCGACCAAGCTTCCCACGAATCTGGAAACTATTAGTAGATCCAACTTACCTCACCATATCATCATGAGTATCGACATGACCATTGTAATCTACACTTCCATTCATAAATTCTCCTCTGGATGGCTCCACCATCCAGATGAGCATTATTTACCCTTGTTGTCACACTATCTACAGACACCCTATGCCTTTGTATCCCTTGTATGTTTCTCCCAACTAATACTCTATCATTCGATACTCAACCCTTGACCTTCTGTCTGTTCCTTATCCACCCAAGAGAATTTCTTAAAATAGTATGGGGGTCGACAGGCATGAGCCAATATTTCAAATATACAAAGAAACAAAAGAATATTAGGCTTGTAAGAAAAAATATGAATAGGAAGGGTGGGTTCCATTCTTGGAGAAATTTAAGGGCCATCATGAGGGAATTTCTCTTGTCTTTGCACAAACATATGATGGAGAGAATGTGTAGCTTGGGGATGTGAAGTTAAAAATTATGGAGGCCATAATAGAAGAGTCCACGGGTCTCCCAATGGCTAGAGAAAGATACTTCAAAAGAGTAATCATAGACAAAAATCTCTGTCAATAATTCCTCAAACCAGAACATCACGATCTCGATTGGACCAAGGGCGTCCCTCGGAGCTATATCAAAGAAAAATGTTTGGCAATGCTTATAAGTCTGCAGAAATTCCTCACCTGTGAGGGAAGGTATTCCATGACCTTCATTTATCATTTAAATCTTTTGTCACATTTTGAGGGAGGACCACAGAAATTTTTTCCCCATTTTTTATGGATGATTTTAAAGAAAATGGAAAGAGGGGTGAGGTCAGTTTCTAAGAAACCTGAGACTAGTCTTCATCATCAAGGTTTAATCAAATTTCTAGTTGTTCATGCTTTAAAAAAAAAGGGGGTAGTTGGAAGTAGTTTCTCCAACAGAGCTTTGCTCAAGAGAAATCCAAGTCAGTTGAGACACAGGAGGCAGGGACACATAGTGAAGGCTCAAACAGAAAAGAAAATAAAGACATGGCATTAGGAGGTAAATAAGACACTGTTGTGCCCAACTCATCTCAACCCATTGAGAAATCAATGACATAAAATTCTATCGTGGGGGATCCTGTTATGTCAAGAAATAAGATAGCCACTCAATTCTAGAGAGTAATCTCTACTTCGGTTCAAAGGGGTAAAAGATGAAAGGAGGGCTCAGAACCATGTGGTCAATCAAATAATGTTCCCAAAATAATTATGGAAATTCCATCAGAACCATCCAGTCAAATAGAGAAGACCCATGACTTCCAGTTACAAAGCAAGAAAAAGTCTACACCAGCTGAAGCATCTAGCTTAGTCCTACGCCCTAAAGACCAATGGTCACAAAATAAGAAACAAAAGAAGGAGACGGATCAACAGGGGATTTTACTAGATCCAACTGTAAAACCCCCTCCAAAATCCCCTAAATAATTGAAAAGTATTTCTAAAGTTACTCGGCCTTCCCAAATCTCAGTTGGTGGCTTGAAGGAAACTACTAAGGTGACAAGTAAAAATAGGAAGAAACTAGAAGGAAAGGAGGCACAAGTTCCAGAGCCCACGCCTTAATATTCTAGGTTAGGAATACGAGTTTTCTAGCAAAAGAAAACCCCATAATTTATAGTTCAAGCCCGCAAGATAAAGGTCTAGTCAACACATGAGGTACAGATGTCCAGGCCTGCCCCTAACAGTAAATCTAAGAAAAGGAAATTGTTTGAAGAAACTCCTACCCCTATCAATAAGTCTAAGAAATCCTCACCACCCATATGCAGGACCACTAGAAGCATGGATAAACAAGAGACAATTCCAAACATACCTTCTCCTCAAAGAGAACCTATGGATATTCCAAGTTCTGCAAACAAAGAGAGTGGTTGGGGAGATGCCACAAGTGAAATAGAAGGACTGGTAACAATAAGTGAGATGGAAGGATTGGTAACAGAGACTTCGATGGATATGAGGAAGGGAGAAGAAGCTCAAGAGGTGGTAACTTAGGAAGCATTCACATCGAGTCCAGGAAAATCCTTGAGCAGACGAAAGATGATAATAAAGGCAGTGAGGAGTTTGAGGAAAGAAAAAGAAGCTTGAGAGATGGTGGCCAAGGAAGTACTCACACCAAGTCCAGACCAGTCCCTGAATGAACCAATATTAGTAACAGAAATTGATAGATTGAAATATGAAATTGAAGAATACAAAATATTGGGCAGGCATATCAAGGCAGAGAATGCAGAGTTGAAGGAGCATCATGGATAGGTCTCTGCCAAAATTAACAAATTCTTGCGATTGGTCCATTACACTAGGGTGATCAAGAAGGAATTGAAGAGTGAAGCTTTTAGTGTTAAAATTTTGCAATAGGAGGAATGACAAAGGAGGGTCCAATTGTGCAGAAAGTTTTTGGGTATCAGTTTTTGATAACATTTCATGAGGACATGCAACATCTTCAGCATGGGGAAAATGTTGAGTGTCCATTTTGACATAAGATAATACCCTATCTTACCCTCTATCTAATTATTTTTTCCTCTGTTATAAACCTATACTAGACTATTCCCTCCCAAAACACATGCATAATAGCTATGTCATGTCTACAAGAGGTAATTGGTGATTTAAAGCATGTTTGTTTAACTTTCCTAAATTAATTCGATTGAAAGTGTTTTATTTTGTATAGTTCTAATAATTTGATTTATGAGCATTCTATCTGGCACTACCAGACACTGTGTAATTCGGTATTGAATCCATTCTAGTACCCAAGACAATTTTGATCCGGTACCAACCCCATTCTGGTACCAAGACATGTGCTATTCTGGTACTCCTTGCTCTGTTCTATTCCGGTACTAGACTCGCGACTGTGTGCAATCTGGTACCAAAACCTCTATTTCGGGATGCGCTAGTTGGACCTAGATAATGGTGGATATTTCAAGAAGACAGTTGGATAGAAGTGTCTGAGTCAGTTCTCCATTTGCAAGAGACTCCATCACTCATGCACTTTGTGTCATGAGGATGGAGTTGACTCCTAAAACTTCAATGTAAATCTTAATTCTGGAATTTCTCGAACTGTTTAATTTTTATCCATAAATATTGGTAATATCGGCTTACCTTATATAAGTAATGTTGTGTAGAGAGGAATGTAAGAAATATATGATAAGAATTAGATAGTACTTGTCGTCGTCATGTATGAAGTAAATGACTGTTGATCCAATTTACTAGTTGAATTAGTATAAAAGATCTTTTATGTAAATTCTTCGATGTGAGTGAAAGTTTTACTCTGTTAACTCCTTAAGAGGTTCTTTTGTTGGTTCAGCAAGGACCCACCACCCCAACTAAGGTAAACCTCATTGTTCACATTCTGTGTGTTTGTGTGGATAGTTTACAACAACGTGTGTGTGTGTGTGTGATTAGTCTTTATTTCATTCTCAGGATTGAGCATTGAGTTAATCATTTTGGATTGGTGTGTATAGGAAAGTGCTAGATCGAATATGCATTTTATTATCCAATGTTGAAGGTAGCTATCTCATAATTTGAAGTGTGGGACTGATATTTTAAGTTTATGATTGTAGTATCACAAGGAACCATGAGACTTTGTCTTTCATCTTCATTTGCTGTAATAAAGTCTTTCAGTTATACTGAAGCCCCCTTGTGTTGGTTTGATTGAATTAGATGAAGTTGAAGTTGGTTTTTGTTTCAAGAATGGTTGGAGTTGATTGTTTTAATTACTACAGGAGACAAGCTTCTTAAAGTTCATCTTTTCAATACATGTGCCTAAAATGAACAGACTTGTTTCTCTGGTACATCATCTCTTTGATTGATTGTTTGTCTAAGTTTCATTATCAATTTTCTCTTTTAGGTTCAGAGGATATTTTGAAGTATTTAAAGATCTTAGAAATGGAATTTGTATGTTATTAATTATTTCCTATATGCAACAAACTTAGATAGGTTACTTGTTCTCGGCACATATGGTGTAACAACTCTTTCTATTATGAATCCCGAATTGACATTTAAATGAGTGTGAGATATACAGTGAACATATTTACTCACCAACAACACCGATGATGGATATGGTGAATAAAATACATAAATATTTTCACTGGACAGAGGAAGCGAAGAAGAGCTTCAACCTGCTGAAGAAGAAGATCATTGAGCAACCAATTCTGGTTTTGCCAGATTTTAGCAAGACATTCCAGGTTAGGTGTGACACGAGTGGATTTTCCATTGGAGTGGTCTTGAGCCAAGACAACATGTCAATCATGTATTTCAGTGAAAAACTGAATGAAGCAAAGATCAAGTACTCCATGTATGACAAAGAATTCTATGCAGTCATACAAGCGCTGAAGAAATGGAGGCACTATTTGGTTCCCAAAGAGTTTGTTTTGTATAGCGATAATCACACTCTGCAATTTGTGACTCAACAGGAGAAGTTGAACCAAAAACATGCTAAATGGGTTGAATACATGCAGAATTTTACTTTTGTGATCAAACATATTTCTGGAACTACTAACAAAGTTGCTAACACTTTGAGCAGGAAATGTTTTCTTATGCAGGAATTCAGAGTCAAGACTTTGGGTTTTGATAACCTCAAAGAAATGTATAAGGATGATCCATACTTCAAAGAGGCATATGAGGCATATGAGAATCCAATTATCAGGGACAGAAGCCAATGGACTGAATACATGATCCAGGATGGATTATTGTTCAGGGGAAATCAGCTATGTGTTCCAAAATTCTCCATGAGGGAGAATTTGCTGAAGGAAAAACACAGCGGAGGATTGGCCAGACACTTTTGTCATGAAAAAGAGTTCTCAAATTTGAATGGCTCATATTTATGGCTGGGGATGAGGAAAGATGTGAAGAAGTTTGTGGACAAGTGGAGAATTTGTCAGCACACGAAAGGAAAAAGGCAGAATAGAGGGTTATACCAACCATTACCCATACCAGAAAGGTTGTGGGATGTCGTGAGCATGGATTTCATATTGGGACTACCAAGGACACAAAGGGGATATGATTCAATATTTGTAGTGGTAGAAAGATTTTCAAATATGGCACATTTCATACCATGCCATAAAATCAGTGACACAACTCATATTGCGAACCTATTTTTCAAGGAAGTCATCAGACTTCATGGCTTGCCAAGGAGTATTGTTTCTGATCAAGATACCAAGTTCGTAGGACATTTCTGGGGGACCTTTTGGAAAAATTTCCAGACAAATTTGTATTTTAGCTCAGCATATCATCCTCATATGGATGGACAGACAGAGGTCATGAATAGGAGCTTGGGAGATTTATTAAGGAGCTTAGTGACTGAACACCATAGTCAATGGGATCACATTCTACCACAGGAGGAATTCACTTACAATGATTCACTCAATAGAAGCAAAAGGAAGAGTCCATTCCAGATTATATATGGAATACAACCAAGGGAATTTTCTGAATTGAAAGATTCAGAACAAACTGAATTCAGAAGAGCTAGTGCAGAGGACTTTGCAGAAGGAATGATGGAGCTTCACAACATAATTAAGGAGCTATTGCAGAGTTCAAGTCAAGAGTACAAGTGTAGAGAATATCAACACAAGTGAGAACTTCAATTAGAAGTTGGTGATTTGATTCTTGCACATTTGAGGAAGGAGAGGTTCCCAAGGGGAACATACAACAAGTTGAAGATGAAAAATATTGGACCGTGCAAGGTTATAAGGAAATTTGGGAAAAACACATATGAGATTGAATTACCCGATGGGGTCGGAATCTCACCGATATTCAATGTCACAAATTTGTACCCTTACAGAGCTGAAGAAGAAGGAACAAAAGATAAACAAGAAAAGATTCAATGGACAAAACAAATGCCTGTAGCTGAAAAGCCACAGATGGAAAGCATAATTGACAAGAGGATTAGCAGAAAGACCAGGAGAAAAGAGTATTTTGAATACTTGGTCAAATGAAAAGGATATCTAGTTGAAGATGCCAGTTGGGAGGATGAAACAACAATTCAAAAGCATGGACGAACAGTGAAGGAAGTCATGAACAGGAGTTCATGAAAATTTTCAAGCAAGGGAGTATGATGCAGGAGAATCGTATAAAGCCAAAGGCACGTACCTAACCAAAGGAGACAGCTGGAAAAGCACCAGTGCACATTTTGAAATGTTTTGAAAATTAATGAATGGACGTTAATGTAATAACTAGGGAAGTGTACTTATGTTTGTGTTTTGGATATTGTAAATAGATCTTGAGTGTTTCTCTCATCTGTCGAAGGTAGAGGCATTTATGCGTAATGAATGTAAAGTAGGTATATTTAAATAATAGATTAGAAAGTTTTAGGATCGTAGAAGGTAGGAGGGAAAATGGATGATAGACACCCTTGACCCTTTGATCATTTGTAACATTATGATTCAGATTTTATAAGTTGTAGAGCTGCAGAGGAGAACAGAGAATTGTTTCCATGCATTTAGCTGTAGTTGTTTACCATGTATGTGAGCACTAGAATTAATGAAAGAAAATCTTTGATTCCAATATTTGTGTTTGTTATGGCTATTGGAATCACTTGTTGAACGATATGTTGTGGCTTGTTTTCATTCTTTGTGTGCATTTTATTTCAATGAAAATCTCTGTGTGTATGTTCTAGGATTCTATTTTGAATATTTGAATTATGGATAAGGGGAGAATGAGTTTCAGTTGTTTCTCTTTCTGAGAATGCCTGTAAGAGTGCAGTGGAGGTTCCACAAGGAGTGCGTCGATCAGACTCTAAGTTTTACCTTAGAACTCTCAAAAGAGATTCCAACTTTGTCTTTACAAGCAAGAGTGTTAGCAGAGCATATATCCATGCATGGTGTGTGTAGGCTAGGTGAAGTCTTGGATTTTACCAAATCCAAGAGAGAAATTGAGGGACTTCTATCACAAGGAGTGCATAGATTCAAATATCTAAAATAACGAGAGGTTACTTGAAACCTACCACAAGGAGTGCATACAGGGACTCTTTTTGGAGGCCTTGAGTTTGCAAGTGAAATCTCAGGAGGGTTAGAACCTGTGAATTGTTCCAAAGGGAGACAGAGGTGTAATTGTTTTGTAGGAATCAAGTTCAGGAGGGAAGGACACCAAGTTGTCTAGCCAAAATTCCTTGAGAAGTTGAATCAGATGGTTGAATCGCTTCAAGAGGAAGTGTTGAAATCCCATGAACTGTTGGATATCTTAGAATAGTGAAGAGATTAAGACTAAGTGTATTTTCAATACCCTTAAACTCTAAAGGGATAGTGACCGTCAGATCTGGATCAATGTGGGTCATTGATCTCGCATGCGAACTCACGTATTGGAGTTTGGGAAATGGAGTGACAAGAGGTTTGGGGTCAAGCATCTTGATTCGTCGATTTGAAAAATCCTGATATGCCATAGGTCATCATATCAAGGGAGGCATACATCCATTGGATCTCGTCGAATGCTGAATTTCAGAGTCATGGATTTGCAAGGAGAGTGTACAAGGGGTGGTGCTCCAACTCACAAATTCGCGAGTGGCTAAAGGCGCTTGCACCTAGGCTTGTTTGTGGTCACATTGGAGAGGGGGGGCTCACACCATAAGCCCATTAAAAATTTCACATTTTAGCTATTTCCAAGAGCCATGGCATAGTATTCGAAGCACCCCAACTTTCCAAAACCAAAATCCTGCATGGGATTAAGCAAGGGGTTTTGTTAACCCTTGTCATGGTCTAGAGAAGATCCTACATGGATCTCGATCTGAGGGTAGGAGGTCTACATCATTTGTAGGATCTCGACCTGAGGGTAGGAGGTATGCACCAGACCCCCTACGAGTCTTGGAGCATCCTCAAACCAGAAGTGACCCACTTTCATATTTTTGGTTCACATTCATGGGTCCGGATTCCCTTTGAAACGAGGAAGGCACTTGATCCACAGAGTATAGAGTGTATCTTTGTTGGATACCTTGACGGTGTGAAAGGATATAGACTTACTGATCTTTCCTCGGACTGACTCATCTTTGAGCGAACTGTCCAATTCAAGGAAAGTGTCTCCCATGTACCTCAACAGATGCATGCAAACTCCTTCATTCTTCCACCTGTCCGAGATGATGAGCATGCACATGCTGAATCTTCTTAAAATGAGAGTTATGATTCATAGGATTATGATGATCTAGATATAGAGTCAGTAGAGTCAGATGTAGAGTCAATGCATACATATATAGATGGAGAGCCAGAGTAGAGGCCCAAGTAGGGGATGTTGTTGGTGATCTAGCTGATACTAGGAGGACTCGATCTGATTTTGAGGAGCCTCCTATTTCACTCACTTCCACTTAACCATTTCCCTCCAACCATATTTTCTTGGTTCAGTATTCAGATC
>ML797723.1:86015-100628 GCA_009831015.1 Picea engelmannii | reverse complement strand
GGGGGGGGGGGGGGGGGGAGAGTGGATACGATGCTGTGCCATGATTTATTTGTTGCAAATCCTTTGATAGGGGGTTGATTAGGTTGTCAGCCATTCACTCTCTGTTGACACCTATGGTATGTTCCATGGTGGTACATATTTATGGGTCTATGGGGACCCAACGCATATCTAGTGAGCATATTTCATTAGTGGAGAGGGTCTTACAGGAAGAGATCTTTGCGTGGGAATGATTCATGCACTCGTGCATGGTATCACAGTCGGATTGATGTGTTGTATAGAAATCATGCGAGTTTTCCTTTGGGTTAGTACTTTGTAGTTTTTTCCCGGAGAGGGTGGTACTACTACACCCACATGTTATATTAGATAAGACACCTATGATATGGCTGTGATTTAGGAGGTGGGATCATATATTGGACCTCCATGGAGGTGGGGAGGAAGGCCACTAATTCACTGTATCTTTTGAGTGGATCTGGAGGCAGATGTCGCATATTATTTTGGATTTCCCATACGTCAGGATGGACTCGATAGGACCCTAACATTGTTTTTCCTCCTGGGGAGGTGTGGGACCATCGAGGTATGTTTTTTCTTATATGTTTGTGTATTTTGATGGTTTTTTTATTTGACTTATATGCATAGTGTAACATCCCCACTATAATCCCTAGTTTGATTTATGCATAATGTAGATATGAATGTGGCTCTGGCCAAGTGATGTAATATGCGAATGTGTTTTATGTTTTTAAATA
The DNA here is from genome assembly GCA_009831015.1 of Picea engelmannii. Classification (NCBI taxonomy): domain Eukaryota; kingdom Viridiplantae; phylum Streptophyta; class Pinopsida; order Pinales; family Pinaceae; genus Picea; species Picea engelmannii. Next base: position 99,885 of record ML797723.1, on the reverse strand, counting down.
AATAAAATGTGATACCAACTACTGGGGATATGAAAGAATATGGGGATTGAGTTTTCCACAAGAAAAGAGAGTGTCTTCGATGGGTCCAAGGGGGGAATTAATTATTGGTATTAATTAAACCCATTTTCCTGAATTTTTTTATCATTAGGATAACTTCTAATTTATTTTTGAGTTTATGAGAGATCAATCATTAATTAATGTAAGAGGGTGGGTGTGAGAAGTCCCATCCCATAGCTATTGGGATCATGGGAGTTGAGTAAAATCATCTTGGGGGAGTGCACGAGTCAATAAAGAAATCCAAAAGGAGACAAAATTATTATGGAAAGTTACATGAAATTTTTACACATTGATTTTTACAAGAGCAACAAGTTGAGAGTAGAGAAGAGAATACTAAAGATAGAGCTAGAAGGATGGGGGAATTATAGAGAATAATGGGGCATTTTGGATTGCTTCAGAGTTGAGGATTGAAGAGCCATGTTTCCAGGCGTGAAGAGTGAACTCTTGTGTGAGTTGCATTGTAACAACAAGTCTTTGTTGTTTTTGTTGGTAGTTGTTACTGGAAGTGAGTTCCCTTGAGTTCCCAATAGAAATATTCCTAGTTACATATGCTAGAGAGACCTTGATAAAGGAATCAGATGCCTGATGGATTGAGAGCAGTGAAGGGGTACATTCCTTGGGTTGGGAAAGTCGAGAGGAAGAGAGCTAGAGGGAATTTAGGATAGTTGTAGGACAATACCAATGGGTTTTGGGATAATGAGTTGTTAGTGGATTGTGAGAAGAACCCTTTTCTTTTCAATTCATAGCCTTGTCTCAGGGGTGAATTATTGCTTATAATTGGAACAAGAAGTATAGGTTTGGGTGGAACGTCCTTCCCAAGAAGGTGGTTGCACAAATATTTAAAAAAAAATAAGTGTTATTTGTTTTCCTATGTTAATTTATGATTTTTAATGTTGTGCATTTTATTATGTGCATGAGAATGAGTTATATGTTGTTGTAGTTAAATTTTTAACTAGTATGGATAGTTGCATGATTTTGATTGTCAGGTTGTTTGTAAATAAATTTTTAAATGTATTTGTTAATCAATTTTTAGTGGTAATGGAAGCAGATTTTGGTGCGATACTCGAATCATCACGCATGCTAGGAATAGTTGTCGTGTGCATAGTACAAATCCCATTGCATGTATTTTGTGAATAGTGGTTGCGTGAAGTATGTTAGGTGATTTATATGTACTAAAAAAACACTAAACTACCCTCAATTAAATTGTCAACACAGGGTAAGTAAACTTAGAGTTGTAGCAAAATATATGACAAAGGTAAAAGGTTGGTAGGAGTATAGTATAACTAAGGAAAGAAACTATCTAAGGCTAATCTACTCAAGCAAACCTATCTAATGAGAAAACCCTACTAAGCAACTTGAAACTAGGTAATCTAAGTACTTTTGGGCCAAGGACTGATGGATAGTTCCTAAGAAAGCAAGTGAAAACCCTATTCAAAGAAAACAATAAGCAAAAGAAAACTACCAAGCATAATAATAAAATGACAAAAGAAAACTTCTTTAACTTGTCAACCTACATTCAATGAGAAACTACCCTATGAAAGAAAATAAATAAGAAAGTAAGAAAAAACACCTATCTAACCTATTAAAGAAAATAGACAAGTAAGCAAAGACACCTAACTAACCTACTAAAGCAAAATACAAGTAAGGAAAGACAACTATATATCCTACTAAAGCAAAGGGAAAGGTAAGAAAAGACTTCTCATTGAACAACTATCTAGCCTAAGAGGCAAGTGAACTAAATGCCTAATGAAAAACTATTTATAATGCGTGAAAGGGAATCTAAATGCTCGATGCAATGCATGAAAGGAAATATATTCTATTGAAAGCAAGAAAGACTACCAACTAAACTTATGAAAACAAGAAACTATCTCTTCTAATCTATGAAAGCAAGAAACTGTCTTTAATCTATGAAACACTCAAATGTAATGTTGGTGGTTGTGTGAATGCCTTCGGTGGCGACATATGATATCTCGATGACACTTGACAACAAAGCATAGTTCTAATTGTATAAGCTCAATACTAATTTCAATGGCAAATTGAAAGGTGTGAAGTAAACAGTCCAATGAAAACTTAGCCATGATAAAAGTAATGTTAAATTCCCTACATATTCATGTATAAACCATCAACAACATAATGGGATTATCATTATTTAACTAAGAAATTTAATTGCATTTTAATCTATGAAAGGAAATTGCGTAAAGAAAAACTATGCTATGTCTATTATAATCATTCAAGCTATGATGAATTAATTTATAACTAATAATGAAAGAGTGTTGGAATACTGGGTGTTGGATCGGGTACCAAAACGAGTGTTGGACCAAGTGCTAGATCAAGTGTCGTATTAAGAAACATGGTGCGTTTTTCCTCTAATAGCATAAAAAAATGAATTAACTCTTGGAAGCATAAAACATGATAAATTAAACTTGATTTAATCATAAAACACAAATTACACGCACCTTATGCCGATTATACCATTTTATCATAAAATTCTTCAAAAAGCTCCTTTGAGAGATGAAAAACACATATGTACATATGGAAAAAAGTGTATAATAACATCATGAAAATGATCATATCTCGAGCCCAACATTACCCCCACACTTACGATTTTGTAGGTCCCACTCCAAACAAAAAGAAGTTCCCCTCGAAACTAGGGTTGCTGAGGAGGGTCAACTTTAGAAGCCTCTCCTTCTTGCTGTGTAGGCTTATCTTTGTGCCTCTTGTGTTGCTTTAATTGTGCTCTTAGTCTGCGGTTAGATTGGGTCATCCCATCGACCAACCATTGAAGGGAGTTAACTTTTGCCTAAAGGACTGCATTGTCATGATGAAGGTGCATCTATTGTCTTCCTCTCTTCCAATTGTTGGAGAAGCTGATGGTTTTCCTTTTGTAGCTCCTCTATAGTTGGGGCATAATCAATGATCTCTGAGGAAGGCTTAGGTCCTTTGAGAGATGTGGACAATTTATCAATTTTAGGATCTAAAGTAGGCATGGGTTAATTAGGAGTGATGGGAGATCGAAAAGATGAGGTAGGTTCTAATTTTGTTTTCCTTAGTGGCTCTAATCCATCTACAGAGACTTCCCTAAGTTTCTTATGAGAGCTTTCAAGGTCGGAGGATACTTGGATAGGATCTAAAGCTAGTGGAGGTTTTGCATAAGGCTTGGTTCTTATGTTACGGGTACTCTTCCGAAAGGGTCCCTTACCAAATTGGTTGGCTCCCCTCTTTTTTGTGGGAATGATGGGAAATTCTTGCTACATTACTTCTTGGGGCTTCTTAGGTGTAGGATCAAGAGAAAATGAAGGCATTGGGGAGGGAAACAATAAGCTTCTTTTGGTCTTTGTTCTTGGTCTTTTTCCTTGATGAAGAAGTAGGAATATCAACAAGATTTTGGTATTGTTCTGGCAAAGACAGGGTTTTTTCAATAGAGTTTGGAGTTCTTGGAGAGTGAGGCTTGGATGGAGAGATATTTTTTAGGCTAAGTGGGGGTTTGCAAATTGGTAGAAAAAGGCATCCAAACTTTGCCCATGTTTCTCTAGTTTGGTAAGAACGAGGAGTTTGATCAAACCATGGTGGAAGAGACTATTGTGGGCGTTAGTCACATTTTTCCTCACTTGAGAGGACATCTTCTCCAAGCTTTTGAGAAAATAAAAGGGAAATTTCAAGGGTTTGTTGAACAAAAAATGAGCCAGCAATATAAAATGACAAGCTTTGAAGGTGGAGTATCTACCTTCACATGTAATTAACCTTGTGATGATGATGAGGGTGATTGACCAATTATGTATTTATCCACTCCTTAGCATACCCTTTTGCTCCTGAAATTCTCTCGAATTTGGGCTTAAACACCCAATTGTAACTTGAGCACGACAATTGATGATTCTTGAACTATCTATCTCCCATTCTTGAGAGTTTTGTTGCAGCAACAATTGACTCTTTTATGACTGCAAATTTGAGAGACCCTACATGTGCTATATTTCCATCAAAACCAACTACAAATTGCATAGAAATACTTTCATCATGGCCTTGCAAACTAGACATAAATGTCCCCCAGCTGACACATAAGAACACTTCCCTGCACTGTGTGAATTCTAGAATGGAAAACAAGTCTACATAGGAGGAGGGTTCGTATCTCCTGGGCATTGTGACAGATTTTTAATTCGCCAAGCAATGGCGAAATCGATCCAAGCAATGACATGGATTGGGCACGGTCTGAGTGAGATTGGAACAAAAGGTAAATTTTACCAAGAAAGGGTGTGACTAGGCCAAGAGATGGCATGGGTTTAACATAGTCTAAGTGTGATTAGAAATGAGGGTGAATTTGGTAGAGGTTGGGTGTGATTTCTTAACACAGGGCAGAGAAAATGGAAAGGGAAAATGAAATAATAGAGTGCCCAGCCCGATTTTGGATGCACTTAAGGTGGAGTGAGTTACACACATGTGCGCGCGTGCTGCCATGTGTGAAGAATTTGAATTCAAAGGCTCAATTTTTGGCAATGGATTGGTGCATAATTAGATCAATGTCCAAGTATTTTGACTTGGACATTTGATCATAACCATATGAGGCATATTTTAATCAATGCTTGCAACCAATGTAATTGAATATAATTGAATTCTGGTTACCTGGAATCCAAGACAATTACTGGTATGCAATTCAATGGCACTTCAAATGACATCTCATATGACACCTCATACGGTACTTCATCCGCAACTTCATCCGGTACCCTTGTGTTAAGTGCATTTTTGCCTCTTATAATGGGCAACCTGCAATTTTGATGTTTTTTTGACAACCATAGTGGTTAATGAGCAGAGGCAGAGTGCTCCATGCTCACTTGTTCTCCTTGCATATGAAATATAATGTAAAAAACTATAATGAACAGGTTATAGCAAGCATAAGACATGTATTGTCAAACCTACAATATGTAGCTTGTAATGGAAGATAACCAATAAAGAGTGGTCTGTTAAGCATGAGTTCAGTAATGTATAGCACACATGAGTTAAGCATTTAAAAATAACATGACTATCAATGTAATAACCTGTATCATGGTAATGATACAAAAATTCTTGCAAAGACTCTTTTCTCTGGGCAATGATCATTTGTTAGCTCATAAACCCCTCCCCCACACCTAATTATTGTGACACCTCACAATCAAAAGTATAGGAAACTAGTTAGTATCCCCCAATAGCTGAAGATTTATAGTATGTCAAGTGTAAAGATGAAATTTCACATATTGGTCGAACGAGATAGTTAGGATATGGCCCCACCTATAGGATAAGAGATCCTATATATAGATAAGAAGAAGTAGGCAAGAGAGTTTCAAGATAGTCTTAAAGTTTTCCCAATAGAAAGTGTATGGAGTTCATTAACCTTAGCTGAACCACACATACTTCATGTCATCTTTGTCTGCAAGTAATGCCATACATTAGGACAAGTTTATGTTTATTATTTATTTTTGTCAGGTTACCATCCTCGCTAGGTAGAATGCCCCGCTTCCAGCAAGCCTGTTCAGTACTCCGACAGGTTTACCTAGTCATACCATAGGCCGATACCTACTGCCAATAGACCTGTTCATTATCCCGATGTGTTAGCCTCTTAAACCCTCAGAGACTGGCCCTCCATCCTTTAATATTTTAATAGAAGATTGCTTATGCAAGAATATGGGGGGACAACTCTGAAAACAACTTTTCTTTCTTTTTATTTTCAATTGGGATGGTATTTATGTTAGAGGATGACTTTTCGTTATATTATTAGCGGTTGTCCTGATGTAAGGGGTACTTAAGCGGATGTGGCCTATCTAAAGATATGATATAAAAGCTATTTAGTGTGTAGTGGATGGTACCATTGCGAAAGAACAGAAAGGTATCTCTAGGCTCAACTCACTTTCTTCTTTTGTAATTATTATGATGTTTCCATGATTAACTGCTAATGATACCTCCTTGTTACTCTTTGATAATGAAACTTGACTTAATTACTCAGGTTTCTTGGAAAAACTGTACGAGAGACCTCTAGGCTTGATAGTTATGGTATCACTTCCTTATATAGTGGTGAATAGTTTCAAGAAAAACTACTATAGAATGCCTTAAAAATGACAATTTTGCAAAAAGACGGCTAATTACAGTAAGTCACTATGCATTTGATGCTTTAGCAGACACAAAATTCAAGTATAACAATGTTGTGAAGACAGATCTTGAAACTGTGTTCTCCTAGTGAAATAAATACTTACAAAAACCTCTTAGAATTGCCTTATTAACAAAAACTATTTACATATATACAGTAGGAAATGTTTAAAAAAGAAATTCAAGAACAAGGGGGGACTTCCCCATCTACTAAGGCCAATGCCTTATCAGGTGACATGACCTGTGGAAAATCCTCTCTGGAAATGGGCTTATGATAAAATTTAAGTCGATGTCTGTTTACCACAAAGGAGGCTTGTCCATCATCAATTGTTTTAATTTTTATAGCTCCATTGTCATATATAGTATCTACCTCATAAGGGTCCAACCAATGGCTGGTAAGTTTTCCTTTGAAGGTTTTGAACCAAGAATCAAACAACAGGGCCCAATCACTAGGCTGGAAGTGTTTCTTTTTAATAAACTTGTCATGCTACTTGCTTCTCTGGTTTTGGACTAATATTGTCCGTTGGATGGCATCTTGCCTGATTTTATCCAACTCATTCAATTGTAAGGCTCATTACTTCTGAGACTCATCTAGGTTCAATCCTAATTCTATGGCAAGATGGAAGGTCCTTACTTGTAATTCTATTGGTAAAAGTACTTTTTTTTGGTACACTAGATCATAAGGGGTATGCCCAGTGGTATTTCTCCAGGTAGTTCGGTATGGCCACAAAGCCTCTAGGATCCTATCAGCCCAATATCAGTGATGTAACTGAATAGTCTTGGTCAAGATGGCTTCCAGAACTTTTTTTGTGGATTCTACCTAACCATTGGCTTGCGGGTGGTATGGAGAAGATTTACAATGTTTAATCCAATATTTCTCTATTATCTCTTTCATCAGCTTGGAAGTGAATTGAGTGCCTTGATTGGTAACAATTTCATGAGGGACACCGAAGCGGGTAAAGACGTCTTCATAGATGAATTCGACAACAAAATTCTATGTGGCCCTAAATAGGGCTTTTGCCTCTACCCATTTGGTGACATAGTCCGTACAAACCAAGATATAGTTCTTCCTACGGGACATGGGTGAAATTGGTCCTACAAAGTTGAGGGCCCATTTTTCGAAGAGTTCTATCATAACTTGGGCTTGTAAAGGCATTTTGTCAGCTAACATAGGTCTACCTATCCTTTGGAAACTATCACAACTTCTCACATACTTGGCAACATCTTTGAAAATGATAGGCCAATATTAACCTGAATGTAACACCTTATATGATGTACATTTGTCAGAGAAATGGCCACCACATGGTCCATCATGACAACTTCATATTATTTCAGGTACCTCGTCCTCTCAGACACATCTACGAATAATCAAATCAGGACCTGTGCGAAAAATATCATGACCAACCCAAGAGTAATTATCACTCCTTGTAATAATTTTCCACTTTTCATGAGGTGACAAATGAGATGGTAATCTCCTAGTAGCCAGATAGTTTTCCATATCCACAAACCATGGGGTATTGACAGAGAGGGAAAAAAGATGATCATCTGGGAAACTATCATCTACAGGGTTATCATCATCCTCATTCTTTATGTGGGAAATAAAATCAACTACTACATTATCTTTTCCAGGTCGATCAAGCATAGTGATATTAAATTCTTGTAATAAGAAGAGCCACCTAGTCACTTGGCCATTAGTTATATGTTTATTCATGAGGAATCTAATGGTGGAATGGTCGGTGTGTACAAATACTTCATAACCTGTAATTTAATGATGAAATTTGTTAATAGCATGAACAACTGCCAATAATTCCTTCTCGGTGACTATGTAGTTCAACTCGGTAGGGGACAAGTTCTTGCTTATAAAATAAATGGCATAGGACTACTGGTCCTCTTTCTTCCCTAATACCCCTCCGACTATAGTTTTAGAGGCATTAGTGGATATATGAAATGGGAGAGTCCAATTGGGCCCTCTAAGAACTGGTTCCATAGATAGTTTGGATTTCAAGGTTTCAAAGGCAGTTTGGCACTGCTCATTCCAAACAAAATCAACATCTTTTATCAATAATCCAAACATGGGTGCAACAATCTTTGTAAAATTTTCAATAAACCACTGATAATATCCGAAATGTCCAAGAAATATTCTCACCTCTTTCTGATTCTTGGGGGGTGGAAGTCTAATAATGACCTCAATCTTTGTAGGATCAACTTTTATTCCTTTAGATGAAACATGATGTCCTAGAATCACTCCTTCAGTTAACAACATTTTGCATTTTTCATGATTTAGGGATAGATTAATTTCCTGGCATCTGATGAGGAATTTTTCTAAGTTGTCTAAGGCTTCCTAGTAAGTGTTTCCATAAACTATGAAGTCATCCATGTATACCTCCACACAATCATGAATAAGACCGAAAAATATCCCTAATACTACTCATTGAAATGTGGCAGGAGGATTACATAATCCAAATGGTAAGACCCTATAGGCATAGGTTCCCCAAGGATAGGTAAAGGTAGTCTTTTCCTAGTCCTTAGGTGCTATAAGAATCTGGTTGTACCCATTGTACCCATCTAGAAAGGAGAAATACTTCTTTCTAGACAAGGTATCCTGAACTTGGTCAATGAAAGAAAGTGGAAAGTAGTCTTTCAGAGTGGTCTTATTGAGTTCCCGAAATCAACAAAAATTATCCATTTCCTGGAAACTTTCTTTGGAACCACTACAATCGGGGATACCCATGTACTATCAGGCATGGGATAGATAAATCTAACATTTAACAACTTTTGGATTTCCTCCTTGACTATGTCTTTGAGTGTTGGGTTCATCATTCTCTGGGGTTGACTAACAGGTGCCACTTCCCCCTGGGTGTATATATAATGGATGCATGTGTCAGGGTGTATACCCTTCATGTCAGTGTATTCCTAGGAAAATGCTCCCGATTGTTCTTTAAGGATATCTACTAACTATTTCTGTTGGTCTGTATTTATCCCAGAGTTTATATGTAAAACTTTCCCTGGACTAATCTCATAGTGCATAGTATAAGACATGTAAGACTCATCGATTTCAAAAATAAAAGATGTCGAAGACAAAATAGATGGATCTAATTGTTCTTGAAATTATTCCCCAAGCATGTACTCAAATTGGGGAAAAGACTGTGGAAAATCCACACATGTAATAGCAGAAATGAATTGGTTTAGCACATTTTCTAGTGTATGCTCTTGAAGTGCCCTTGCATGGTCACTAGAAAATATGGGTTCTTCCCAGTATTCATTCTCATATGGACATTCAAGCCACCATAGATTTTCCATAATAGGTTTGTTAAGAACCTGAACAGATCTACAAATATAATCACCACAAATATTGAATACACAATAGATCCACAAAGCAAGATAGAAGAAACCACACTTTATTAGAAGAAAACCCTTGAGGTAGGGCAACACCATACAATGGATCCTATTATGGAAGTGATCCTCTCCTGTTCACTTGCCTCTTTGAGGGGGCATCCTCCTATTGAGATACCGCTCCAAATACAATACTTCTCTTCATGTCTCATTACATTGCTTGAACCCCTTTATATAGTGCTACCATCACCTAAGAACATTTTAGAGGAGGAATATTCTAGAAGTAGAACCTTCTAAGAATTCCTCTTACATTTATTATATCTAATTACCCATTTATTATATCTAACTACCATAGTGGGCCTTATTTAATAATATAGTGGACCTAGTCCACCTTACATTGAATGAGCCCCACTATTATCCCTATGGGCCCTCTGGCCCCCCCCACTACCTCTCTAGCTACCTTACATTCCATCCCCCTTATGAAAGTGTTGTCCTCAATGCTTGATGTACAACTATATACCAGGGTCCCATGGATAATAGTGGACCATGATGTTGAAGAAGACTGAAGAACCAAGGTCCCATGTAGAAAGGAAATCCACCATGTTGAAGTAGTCCAACCACCATTGTAAGCCCGGGTCCCATGTCCAAGTGCTCATGTGAAATCCCCGTGGAAGATTTTGGAACCCAATAACCAACTCTAAATGATGCTCCAAAGACTGACACCTATCATGTGGATCCAAATAAGAAGATCCATCCACATAGTGGAAAAGGGTCGTAGCAGAATCTGAAATGAATAATACTACTGTAGAATATGTAGACTGAACACTCGTAACTAGCTCCTAATGTGGGACATTGATGTTTTCTACAGAAGGTGGAGTAGAGTCATCAAATAAAATATGAAAGTGGTTGTCATCCCAGAAATGACAACTATCCATATACCAATCATCACAATCTGCCTCAAAATCATACCAAGCATATATTTCTGGATTATATTCATCCTTGAGGCCCTCCATAAGAAATCTCTTATGCATGTTATTCAATGAATCTTGAATACTACAAAAACTATCATTGAGGCCGTCTGTGAGGTTGTTTGTGAGGCTGTCTGTGAGGCCATGTATAAATGCATCCAATCTGTCATCCAATGTGTGAAACAATTGGGCTTTGAATGATTCAAGAATTTATTTCAGGTTTTGAGAAGAAATAGCCATATGAGAATCATATGAACTATTCGGTCCTGTAGCAGTCACTAAAAAACCCAAAAAATAGACCCAATAAGTTTCGGTAGAAAATCGCGGCTTTTTCTGGAAAAACCCTAAAAAACTGCTGAAGTTAAAATGCTCATAACTTCACTTCCCGGACACCGTTTCGGATGATTTTTTTTTTGAAATTGGGTGAAATTGTGAGAGGAACTTAGATATATAACTTTTTTTTGGAAAATTCGGCCTCCAACTACTACTACTACAAAAAAAAAATAAAAAAAATCGCGCCGTCGTCTGCCTGAAGAAACCCTGAAAATTTGCAGAATTTAAAACTTCAATATCTTGACTTCCTGGACTTCGTTTCAGACAATTTTTTTTTATTTTTAACTTGGGTGTTTTTATGAGAGCAACTCAGATCTACAACCCTTTTCTACAAATTTTTCACAGAAATATACTGAAAACTTCTAGAATGTCGCGGCCCTCTTTTTTCTTCTCTGAAAAAAAAATCTGCAAAAATAAAAAATATTTTCCCACAATGTCTGCCCAAGGAAAGTGCTCCGATACCACTTGTTAAGAACCTAAATAGATCTAAAAATATAATCACCATAAATACTGAATACACAATAGATCCACAAAGCAATATAGAAGAAACCACACTTTATTAGAAGAAAAACCTTGAGGTAGAGCAACACCATACAATGGATCCTATTATAGAAGGGATCCTCTCCTATTCACTTGCCTCTTCAAGGGGGCATCCTCCTATTGAGCTACTGCTCCAAATACAATAATTCTCTTCATGTCTCATTACATTGCTTGAACCCCTTTATATAGTGCTACCATTACCTAAGAACATTCTAGAGGAGGAATCTTCTAGAAGTAGAACCTTCTAAGAAGTCCTCTTACATTTATTATATCTAATTACCCATTTATTATATCTAACTACCATAGTGGGCCTTATTTAATAATATAGTGGACCTAGTCCACCTTACATTGAATGACCCCCACTATTATCCCTATGGGCCCTCTGGGCCCCCCCACTACCTCTCTAGCTACCTTACAAGGTTGATCTGGAGGGTAAATGGTGAGCTTCTAGATAGAGAGACCATTCAAGATGGTCATTTCTCCTTCTCTACAATCAATAAATGCATTGGTTGTGGCTAGCCAAGGTCTTCCCAAAATAACAGGATGGCCTTTGGCAGGATCCTTTGAATGAATGACAAGAAAATATACGGGAAACTCCCATGAGGATAAAGTAACCATGACATCATCTAAAATCCCTTCAGGTATAACCCTAGTATTATCTGCTAATTCCAAAATGGTTGGGGTAGGCCGAAGAAGAGGTTGTAACTGTAATTGTTCCAAGGTAGTAGCGGTCATAACATTGATGGTTGCCCCTAGGTATATGAGAGTGTTTCCAATGGAGACCTCATTAATGGTTATGGTCACTACGGGGTTTCCTGGATTCCCATATTTTTCTATCTTTGGCTACTCTAATATGTACTCAGAGAGTCCTCCTACCAAATGTACTGTAGGAGGGTCATTTTGCTTCCTACCTAGCTTCTTAATACACAATTCTTTGACTACCTTACTATAGACTGGAATGTGTTTCAAGGCTTGAAGCAAGGGAATTTTGACACAAATATTTTTCAACTCATTCAAAATGTCAAATTCCGATCGGGTGGTAGGTTTCTCGATTACCAATCGGTCTGGATAAGGAGGGACCTTCATAATTTGTGAAGGTTCATTTTGGGGAAGCTTGGGTTCTTGATTCTTTGGGATAATAACATCTTCCCACCTAGTGTCATCCGTGGGTTGTTGGGTGGTTTCTTCTTCTTCTTCTTCTTGGATGACTACTAAATATCTCTGCCTATCTAAAACTTTTCCCGATCTTAGTTAAATTTCCTGTAATGGAATAGGAGTAATGACATATGTCAGGAAGGCATGCATCTCAACATTGTTAAGATGTTGAGGGGGCTTATTATTGGGGTTCGGCACTGGCTATGCCGGTAATAGTGTTGTTCTTAGGGATCTTGCATTTTTATATTGTAGGGGTTGTTGTTGTGGGATAGGAGGTAAAGGTGGTGGAATGAATCCTGGTAGAAGTTGTGGAGTGTTCGATGGGAACTGAGGATAACGATGGTTGGACATAGGAATAGGTGGAGCTTGAGGGTTTCCTAGATTGTGTCCTCCTCTCCATCCTTGTAGCCAAGGATGTTGGTACTGAGTATACCATTTTTTCCAACCTGGTGGGTTCCACTGTTGTTGTTTTTGATAATAGGGTGGAACTTGGGATTGTAGATCCAAGTATGTAGGTTGATTCCTAGGTTGCCATGGCCTCCTAGGTGCATAAGAAGACTCCCCAGAATCTCCACTCCTATATATGGCTAATAAACCGGGAAATGATGGAAATTTCTCAGTTGAATGGTCTTTTGTACAGAAGCCACAAACTAAAATGTTATCTAATGGGCATTCCCTTGAGGAATTCTTCCTTCTACATCTTTGGTAATATATGCTCATTGCTGCATTCTCCTCCTCTTGTTTCTTTTTTAGTTTAAGGGTGTCCAACTAGGAACCTATTGTTCTTAGAATGTCTATCTTGAAGTTTTCTAGAAAGTTCCCTATATCTGCTCTTGTAATACCACCTGAACTAACTGGTTTTAAGCTTCTATTATAAGGGTCCCAAACATTCTTTCCTTTTTTGGCTCTACTCCTTGAGTATTTTTTATACATTTCACATATTTCAGCAAATGGTTTATGAGAAATATCACTTGATGCCATCAGTTTAAGAATATCTAAATCTTCTTCTGAAATTCCCTTAAGGAAAAGATCCCTAACTGAATCCTCTGGGAGGTCATGGTATTTTTACTTCTGGGAGATATAACCAAATCTTTCCATATAGTCTTCAAGGGTCTCGTCTTCTAATTGTTGGACTTTAAAGATGTCATTACGAGACTCTTTGGTCTTGCAGTAGTCTTGGTAATTCTTACGAAATATGGGTTTCATGGATTCCCAAGACCTAATACTGGATTCTCCCAACCCCATGAACCATCTTAATGCAGAATCTTTGAGGGTGTGATCCGGATTATTTTCGGCACGAAATGAGAGTGGAGATATAATAAAGAAATGCACAGAGATATCGTGTATATCCAGTAATATAACAGAAATATATCAGA